>CAUYQV010157241.1:0-21922 GCA_963574575.1 Galagoides demidoff | reverse complement strand
ATCACTATTAGGCTTTGGTTGTAGTCTGGTTTTTTTTTTTTTTTTGAGACGGAACCTCAAGCTATCCCCCTGGGCAGAGTGCCATGGCATCACAGCTCAAAGCAACCTCCAACTCCTGGGCTCAAGAGAGTCTCCTGCCTCCTCCACCCAAGTAGCTGGGACCACAGGCGCCCACCACAACGCCCAGCCATTTTTTGGTTGCAGCCATCATTGTTGTTTGGCGGGGCCGGGCTGGGGATTTGAACCCACCACCTTAGGTGTACATGGCTGGCGCCTTAGCCGATTGAGCCACAGGCGCCGAGCCACTACATTTAGCTTTTAATGGAAAAACAGAGTACATAGTAGAAAAGCAGTGACTCTATCGAAAAGCATGCTGTCAGTTTTTTTCCTAAGCACATATATTCCAAGTACTCACTGATGCCTTTATTGACTTACAGACTGTAAAGTTTATGAAATTATGTATTTATTCTCTCTCTCTTTTTTTTTTTTTTTTTTTTTTGAGACAGAGCCTCAAGCTGTCCCCCTGGGTAGAGTGCTATGGCATAGCTCACAGCAACCTCCAACTCCTGGGCTCAAGCGAGTCTCCTGCCTCCGCCTCCCAATTTGCTGGGACCACAGGTGCCTGCCCGCCACAATGCCTGGCTATTTTTTTTTTTTTTTGGTTGCAGCCATCATTGTTGTTTGACAGGCCCAGGGCTGGATTTGAACCCACCACCTTAGGTGGATGTGGCTGGTGCCCTAGCCACTTGAGCCACAGGTGCTGAGCTGGTATTTATTCTCTTACCATATTATTTTCAATTGTCATCTTTCCCAATGCAAGTATCTTTATTGATTAGCTGAATGTCCAGCTAAACTGTTAGCTTGGATAAAAACTAAGTTTTTGGAAAGGAACCATAACGTTGTACAAATATGTTTCCTTTTTAAAAATCCTGTTTCTTACCAATATTTATACCATATGAACACCAGGAATCTTCCCATTTTCTATTTTTTAATGCATTATCATACACCGTGACACCAGCTCATTTAAATGAATAAAGTAGGAAGAAAAAAAAAAGATTTCTTTGCTAACAACCTAGCAGAACCTTCCATTGCCAGGTCACACTATTATACATAAGAAAAAATCAGAGTAAAAGACATGGATTTCTCTATGGAAGAGAATCTTGGTACAATTATAAAGATGAGAGTGCGAGAGAAGTAAACCTAAACCTGCCTCACCTTACCATTGAAAATATTTATGAAGGGACTTAGTGAAAGTGTATTCCTTTTTCTGAGGAAAAATAATTAATGCAATCAATCATGTTCTATTAATAGCCTGTGGATACATATTTCTAGTCTACCCTGTGTTCATTTCAAAATGGTTTTATATGAAATACTCTACTATTGTTAATGAGCAAAGGAAAGCAAACAAAACTATATTCAAGATTATTTTAAGTGTGCATTCTCTGTAATATTTCAATATTATAAGATCATTAAGAAACAATGAAATTGCTCTTGGCCTGGACATGGGATAAAATGAAAAGTAATGTATCTTTTGTGGTATAGTATAAACATAACTATCCATAGTTTAGAATTGAAGAAAGAAACGTATCTTAAGGAGATATGGGATGACTTCCAGAGTTATTGTTCTTTGCTCCATATATTGAGATGATTACCCTTAAAAATTTTTGCCTATACACAATATCAGCTAAGGAGACTACTTACTTGGTGCATATGAATATGTTAGGAATTACTTAGAAAAAGAACCCTAGATCTATATCTCTATTTTTGTGCTAGTACCATGGTGTTTTGATCACTAAAGACTTATACTATAACCTGAAATCTGGTAAGGTGATGCATCCGGACTTGTTTTTTTTTGTAGGAAGAGTATTTGCTATTGAGGGTTTTTTCTGATCCCACATGAAGAAAAGTACTATTTTTTCAAATTATTCAGAGTATGACATTGGTGCTTTGATGGGGATTGCATTAAATCTATAGATCGTTTTGGGTAGAAAGGATTTATTAATGATGATCCTTCTCAGCCATGAGCATGGTGTGTTTTTCCATTTGTTAACATCTGATCTGCTATTTCTTTTCTCATGGTTTTATAGTTCTCTTTATAGAGATCTTTCATGTCCTTTGTTAGATGAATTCCCAGGTATTTCATCTTTTTTGGAACTACTGAGAAAGGTATAGGGTCTTTGATTTTATTCTCAGCTTGACTGTTATTGGCATATATAAAGGCTACCAATTTGTGGGTGTTGATTTTATATCCTGAGATGCTGCTATATTCCTTCATCACTTCTAAGAGCTTTGTAGTTGAGTGCCTGGGGTTTTCCAGGTATAAGATCATGTCATCCACAAAGAACAAGAGTTTGACCTCTTCTTTCCTTATTTGAATACCCTTGATTTCTTTCTCTCGCCTGATTGCAATGGTTAGGACTTCCAGGACTATGTTGAATAGCAGTGACAACAGTGAACCCAACCATATATCACTATTTGATCTTTGATAAACTAAACAAAATATGCAATGGGGGAAAATAATCCCTATTTAATAAATGGTGCTTGGATAACTGTTTAGCCGCATGTAGAAGACTGAAACTGAACCCATACTTCTCACCACTGGCAAAAATTGATTCTTGTTGGATAAAAGATTTAAAATTTAAGACATGAAACAATAAAAACCCTAGAACAGAGTTTGGGGAAAATGTTTGAAGATAGTGGCCTAGGAAGAGACCTTATGAAGAAGACCCCCCTGGAAATTGCAGCAACACAAAAAATAAATACGTGGGATTTTGATCAAGCTGAAAAGCTTCTGCACATTTAGGAGTACCATAACTAAGACAAAGAGACAGCCTTTGGAATGGGAGAAGATTTTTGCATGTTACAAACCTGACAAACATGTGATAGCTAAAATCCTCAGAGAACTCAAATTAATCAACAAGAAAAGAGTAAACAATTTCCAAGTGGGCAAGAGACTTGAAAAGAGACCTCTTTGAAGATGACAAATGGCCAACAAACACATAAAAAAATCATCGTTAATCATCAGAGAATGCAAATCAAAAGCACTCTGAGATATTACCTAACTCCAGTAAGATTAACCCACATCCCAAAGTCCCCAAACTGCAGAAGCTGTTGTGAATGTGGAGCAAAAGGAACACTTTTGCACTGGTGTTGAGATTGCAAACTAATACAACCTTTTTGGAAAGAAGTATGGAGAATTTTTAAAGAACTAAAAGTCAACCTTCCATTTGATCCTATAATTGCATTACTAGGTATTTACACAGAAGAACAAAAATCATTTTACTACAAATCATCTGAATCAGAATGTTTACTGTTTACAGTTTTTATTATGAATTCACAATTGTCAAGTTGTGGAAGCAACCTAAATTCCCATCATGCCTGGAATGGATCAACATTCTCTGACATATGTATACCATTGAGTACTATACAACTGTAAGAAAAGTTGAAGACTTTACATCTTTTATGTTTGCCTGGTTGGAGTTGAAACACATTCTTAGTCAACTATCTCAAGAATGGAAAGTAATATATCCAATGTACTCAATTCCAACATGAAACAAATATATGAACAGTTGGACATCCACGTGAATGATAAAACACAAATATAGCCTAGCAAGGGAGAGGGAAATGGAGGGAGGGATTGGGGGAGGGGAAGGACGATAGGAGGGAGGGCAATTGGTAGAATTTCACCTAATGTACAAAATGTGAGGGTGTGCAGCATCCTCCTGGGTGAAGGGTTCAACTACAACTTGAACTTTACCTTGGAAGTGAGAACAATGTGACCTGAAAATTTGTACCCTGACATTAATTTAAAATTAAAAAAAAAAAGAAAAGTTAAAAATTTGGGAGACAAGAAAATATATTGTTCTTTCTATATACGGTAAAACCAAAGGATACATCCTTCTACTGATAGAATAATTTTGAGAGTAGATTTACAATATAGTAGAACCTCCATAGTGGACCACCCCCCATACATTGACCACCTCCTTAAGTTGACCTAATTTTCATAGACCAGATATGTACACATGTACATGTCACCACAGTAGGCCTTATGTTGACCACCTCTGTATGTTAAACAGTTTGTTACAGTCTGTTGGATGGTCAAATTACAGAGGTTCTACTGTATTTCTTAAAGCATGAGTAAGGTTCATTGTTCTGGCCATCTTTCCTATGACCGCCAGATCTCCTTTCTATTCATATTCCCCCTGCTCAATGTCGACCTGCATGGTTGGCATTGTAGGTTTCTTTGCTTTCTAGCTTCTGCCTGGGTTTCATCAAGGGCCCTGAGAGGAGGATCCCCCACTGGAGATCAGCAGAAAAGAGGCTAGCCATATCAGTATATTTTATCCTTTTGGTTATGCTGTGTTTTTTATTTTCCTTATTTTTGAGAAACTTCTCTATTTCCTTGGCCATATGGTCTATTCTGGAAAATAACTCATGTCTTATTGAGAAAAATATGTATTATGAAACAGTTAAATGAAATGTTCTGCAAATGCCAGTTAGATATACTTAGTTTATAGTATAGTTTAAATACAATAATTTTTTGTTGATTTTGTGGTCCGAATGATCTGTCCATTACTCAAAGTGGGATGTGGAAATCATATACTACTATTGAGTTGCAATATAGTAGAATTTCCTTAGTTGACCACCTTCCTATACTGACCATTTCCTTAAGTTGACCTAATTTTCACAGACCAGACATGCATCATATGTACATCATGATGCAGTTGGCCTAGTTCCTTATGGTGACCACCTCCATATGTTGACCAGCTTGTTACAGTTCCTTGGGTGGTTAAATTACAAAAGTTCTACTGTAATATCTCCCTTTAGATCTTTTAATGATTGCCTTATGTATGTGTTGGCACTTCAGTGTTGGATGCATATATATTTACAATTATTATATTCATTTGCTGAACTGAACTCTTTATCATTATATACTGATTTTCTTTGTCTCTTTTTATAGTCTTTGTGTGAAAAGGCCGGCTAGGGGATTGGGCTCAGAAGATCCAGGGAGCATGCCTTCTACAGGGTAATGTTGCTGAACAGCAACTCTAATTTGAGTTTTTTGGTTGAGATAACGAGTGGGCTAGGGTTGCTAGTCTCAGCTTTCCTCCTTGTTTTTAATTGCCAGGCTTTTTTCTTCCTAAATCATTTTTTTGTGATGCTTTCTGGGGGTTTAGTAGGGATGCATTTCTTGCAAAGGAACCTAACATGGGGGGAGTCAAGCCATCTGCCTCAATTTCACTTACTTCAGTGGGGAAAAACATGAATTTACAAGAAATTTTCCATGCATAGTGTCTGGCAGATTGGAGGAGGGGAATCATAGATAGAGAGATCCATTTCTCTTACTGTTTGTTCAGAGTGTTTTACTTCTCTATGGTCCTGGAAGTCACCTTAGTCTCAGATTTGAGTTATGAGATATTGCTAGTGATAACCTTGGTGCCAAATATTTGATTTTGGTTTTCTCTAGGGAAGACTTAAACCAGATTGCTTCTATTCTGCCATTTGGGTCTGGCATTAAAGTATTTCTCCTCATCTTTTGGGAGTCTAGGCAAATAGATGTCAGACATTTTGTTAATCCTCACAGACCCCTAAGGTTCCATTCACTCTTTCTATAGTGTTTTCCTTTCCATTATTCAGACTGGATAATTTCTAATGATCTGTATTCAAGTTCACTGGACTTTTTCCTCTGTCATCTCAATTGTTCTATTGTGTTCATCCAGGGAGTTTTTATTTCAGTTAGTCACTTTTTCAGTTAAAATTTACATTTAGTTCTTGGTAATGTAACTTATTTCCCTGATGATAATTTCTCTATGTAATTCATCATGATAGTAGCTTTAAAGTCTTTGCCTGACAATTATAACAGCTTAGTTATATCAAATGTGATTTTACTTTCTTCGTTATCTTTTCCTCTGAGCATTATTAAGATATTCCTGGTTATTCATATGCTGTGTAAGTTTGAATTACATCTTAAACATTTGAATATTACACTCTGCCATTCATCATATTGCTTAATAGCTAAGGAGAATATTTGGTTTTGCCCTTAAGAATCCAATTAGGATCAACCCACAAGTTCTGACCCACATTTGGCAGTTCAGTTTTATTTTAGCATCTACCCTATTATTTACATCTGTAAGACATATGAATGATTTGATGTCCATTCAGGGATATGAGTGGTTCTGTCCACTTGTTACTACTCTCAAAGCCTTTGTCATGCTGTTTAAGGTAGATAGATGCATGGGTAGTTTGAGGGTGAGCCTAGAGGGTTACAGACAGCATTATCAGATCTCTTTTCCAACGTCTCTCCTCTTTAAGATGTTCCTGACATTTTCCTCCTCCTGGTAACCCCTTTCTTGGTTATACAACTTGGCCTTCAGTTTTTCTACTCATTCATGTACTCTTGACTACTGAGTTTGCTTCTAGGGTCATGACACTGATACCCACAAAGTGGCCCCCAGAGAGCTCAGCAGAGCAGGGCTGGGGGACCTGCCACCTCTGTCTTGGTGGCAGCAGCTGGCAAAGGAACCAGCAGGCTGGAGCAAGCAGGGGAGCTTCCCTCCCTCACAAGCGGCTCCAGTAGAGCAGCGCTGGAGGACCTGCTGCTTCTGCCTTCGCGGCAGCCGGCACACAAACCAGCAGGCTGGAGCAAGGAGAGGGAGGTTTCCTCTCCCACCAGAGGCTCTAGTAGCAAAAAAAGACCAGACCAAGCAGGGGAAAACACTGGTGATTCTTCCAGTGTATCCCTAATTGGTCCATTTTCAATCCTGCTCCTGATTGGTCTATTTTAGGAGAAAATAGACTAATCAGCTCAGCTGTCAGCTCCACAACTGCCCCTAGATAAACCCCTGAGTAGAGAGCCTAGGGGCAGATCTTGGCAGGGCAGAGAGAGAGAGAGAGAGAGAGAGAGCAGGAGAGGAAGAGCTGCAACACTTGCATCCTGCCCTGCAAGGAGGTTTAGCTCTTTTTAAGAGCTGAGACACTTGTATAAAACCTATCTTATCCTGCTCTGCAAGGTTTGGCTCTTTGTAAGAGCTGTAATACCTGTTAAATAAAACCTAACTTCCATCCTGTGGTCTGTTGTGGTTCATTCATCGAATTGTCGAGACCAAGAACCTGGAAATCCAATATGAAATGTCCGGTATCAACACCAGAGCAGAGAGAGAGGGAGATGCCATGTAGATTCTCTCCACACTCTCAGACCACAGTTGCTGTGCTCACAGAGAAGTATCCTCTCTCACAGTTGTAGACCTTTGCCCTGTTGCCAGTGTCCTCATTCTGCTGTTGCTGCTGCTGCTACCACTTTGGGATTTCTGGGGGCGGAAGTAGGAGAGAACAAAACAACAACAGAACCCAGGGGATTTCCTCAATTCTTTCTGACCTTTAAAATCTTCAAGGTTCTTGTTTTGTTTTGTTTATTTCCCTTGTTAAGAGTAGAAAGGTTTGTTTCTCTCAGAACTCTGTCTGCATCTAGTAAAGAAATCGGACTTTCATATTACTTACCACGAATATAGGATGAGAGGTACAAGAGTGAAAGAAGGGTAGGCACCATGGGTTTGATTTTGCCACAGTTCTAGTTTCATTCCCAGCATAGATAGCTGCTACATTTTTCAGAGTCCAGAGATAGCAATTTCATGTTTTATGTCTAGCTTGTTGAGAGCCCGTCAGTGGGGAAAATAGGCCATGCTTTTGCTGTCGTCAGGGGCACTAGAGCCTTTTGTTACATACTTTCAGTAAATTCATGCAAATCAGCTTCACTTAACCCACACTTAAGTAACAAAACCTTTTGTTTTACATGTTTAATAAATGTAGTTGTCTGATTATCATTCTCATTACTATAAGAAGCAAAGTGTCCTGCATTCATCTACTTTTTACAGTCTATAAAGAGCTTGCACATACACCATGCTATTCTGATTTTTAACCACTCTGTACAGCAGCAATATTAAGCCTCTTTCCAAAGAGCAAATCCAGCTTAGAGAATTCATTTCCTCTCAAGTTCACCCAGTTAGTAACAAAGACAAGTCACAAAGCACATTTTCTGACCAAATGTTTTCCCATTAGTATCACATACCTGAATTTTTTCAGAAATTTCATAGAAACCAGAAAGCAGCAATGCTGAGAGCAACACTACTTATAATAGCCACCACAATGAATCAAAGTTGCTTGCTAATTAATCAAGATTAGAAGAATTCTTCCAAGCCACTGCTTTCAGATTAGTATCTTTTTTATGAGCTAGATGCTAAAAAATGCATCAAAAATACTGAAGAGCATTAATACAGCCTTTAGTTAATTAAGTACTATTTAACAAGAAAATGACTGTTAGCATGTTAAGGATCAGCATCTAATATTATATCATATTAGTAATATTTTAAGTAAAAAGCCACATAAATTACCTAATGTTCAGCTGCAGAGTTCTGTTGAATACCTTGAAATGGAAGTTATCAGTGTCACCAATTAGCCCGTCAAATCCTCTAGAGCAGATGAGACATCCTTTAACAAAAAAGAAAAAGTTAGTATGATATTAAAATAAATAGAAGGCTTGAGGAATCTGCAAATATATTTAATGAATCTTATATGAGATAAGAAAAATTATATATTTAAAATTTGAAGTCATTTATGTAGTTACATATAATTATATATGTCTATAAAAATTAGAATATAGTATATATATAAATTTATATATGTATTCCAACTTATTCATGGCATTTGTTTAGCAATAACATTTTTGTTTCTGTATCTACCAAAGCTCTGAAAGACTTTTAGCAATATCTGGAGATACTCTCCTTATGTGCTATCTCTCTTTCATAGATTAAAAGACAGAAATTCATATAAATTTAGTGGGAAAAATAGGACATGCTTTTTCCCACAATGGTTGTGGGTACACACTGAATGTTGTTGGTGTACTGCTAACCAAGTGGGGTTATAGAGACAGGTAGACAAGACCTGTGAAAATAGAGCTTTCTGGAGTTAATAGTCTTGTCTCTAGACCAACAGCTCACACATAGACAAGCAGGGAAAAAATGATATCTCAATCCAGAGGAGTTGCACTGGAAGAATGCCTGCTAGGTGCCAGCAGGTGATCTAGGAACCACCCATACTCATCACCTTGCCTTCCAGGCAAAGATTTGAAAAGCTCTGGCAACACCTAGCTGTGGAGTTATTAGTTGTCAGTATTTTAAACATAAAACTCTATTAAATGAGATGTTTGAACAATAAGAACATGTTAATATATACATGGAATTGCCCTGATTTGCTGTATAGATAAAAGACGGTGCAATTATTCTGTTTGTTTTAAACCATCTGGCAACTAATATAAGGGACCTGTGATCAAGGGCATGTGCTACTTTTCCTTTCTCTTAAAAAAAGCTACATTGATAAATATATCCTTATTTAGAAGTTGCTATGGATTGAATGGTGTTCCCCTGAAAAGATACTTTGAAGTCCTGACAGAATATGAGCTGGTGTCACTGCAGAAGTAATTAGTTAAAATGAGGTCATACTGGAATAAGGGGGTCCTTGATCCTTAAACTCTGTTCTTAGAAGGAGACTATGTGAAGACACAGAGACACATGAAAAGAGTGTAACAACAGAAGTGACAACCGAAAAAGGTTGGAGTGATGCAGCTGCAAGCTTAGCAACACCAGGGATTTCAGCAACCAACAGACGCTAGGAAGAGACAAGGAAGGACTGTCTCAGAGGGAACATGACTTTGCTGATATTTTGATTTTGGACTTCAAAGTTCCAGAATTGTGAGGAAAAAATTCTATTCTGTCAAGCCTGCCAATTTGTGGTACTGTGTTGCAGTGACTCTAGGAAGTTAACACAGAAGCAGAGAAGCAAGGTAGTACAAAGCACAGTGTGATATGTACAAATTACTTTTATCCCAGGAAAGGGAAACATTTTAAAAACCACAGAGAAATCATACTGTAGGAGTCATTTGAATTAGGAATGATGACAATAAACTTTTTTATCATTTATATCTACAGTTGCTGTCAAGATGTGGCTTTTGAAAAAATAAAGCTGAGGTTTATAAAAAGAAAATCTAAGATTCAAGAGAAAAGCACAAGAATAATATAGTTGATAAGAATATAGTGCTATAGAAGAACTTAAATTTTGAAACAAAATTAAAATTTGTTATGGAATAAACTAGAAAAAGAATTAATACTCCTTAAAGTCAATTGAGTGAAATGTTTGATAATTTAAAAATCCCCCCAAATCCAACAAATAATGAGAGAAAACAATACATAATAAAGATACTGATAAAGAACAAGCATAAAAATTGTGATTCTTCATAAGAAAATGGAAACTTGACTAATTGAACAGGATCAACCATACAGATATATTTGAAGAAAATTTTATGAAGTTAAAGAAATACTCAAGGCATTGAAATAAATTAATGCATACAGAGAAATAACACACATTTTTCAATATTAATTTCAGATAACATAAGATTTGAAGAATATTTGAACACTATCATAGGAGATAAAAAAGACCTTTTACCTGGATATTAAGTTTAAAAAAATCACAAAACAATTGTAAGAGCATAACGTGTATGTGCAAGATAATATTGCATTATAATGTAAAGACAGGAAACTGGGGTTTTAGGCATTGTTGTATTAGATTTACCCTCATGTCACAGGGTCTAGCAGAAGTAATACTCTTTTGTGCTTGAGTGTGATATTGTTGTGCTACAGATTTACAAGCTATGATTTTATAATATAAGCTTGATATAGATGCATGTAGATTAGTAGCTCATAAAAGGGGGATTATATGTGCCATTACTTGTGATTTGCAGTATTTGTATTTAATTATGGGACATAACAACATCAACACTCAAGCACAAAAGGGCATTACTTCTGCTGAACTCTGTACATACATATAAGTATGACACTTGCCAAAGTATATGATTGCACTTTTTTCTGGTATTGCATAGCAGAAAGGTCAGGACTGATATTGCCAAGAGAAGAGAAGCCTAAATTTGTGTTCAACATTCAACCTCGTTTTCTGCCTGAAGGTGATTTCAGGTAGAATAAAACCATAGATCAGAACAATTGAAACCAAGCAAAGACCATAGGTTGCTTTTGGCAAAAAGAACTATGGCTTAGACAAGGAAGGAGCTGAAATGTGGGTCAGAAAATGTAATTAGAATTTGGGGTGATTCGAGGTTTTTTCTGATTCCATATAAAGTCTTTGACATCTAATGGTAGTTAACGTTATGAACTGATGGAAAGAATCTATCTGGGCTTTGTGACAAAATTGTCTGGTAAATCCCTATTACTAATAGAGGAAACACTATGATAATGTATGCGTTCTTATTTTGGTACTAAAAATTTACACGAGTTTTAGTCAAAACAAATTTTGATCTTGTCATTTGAAATGTAATTCTTATTCTTTGAAAAGGTTCACAGTAAAAGCTCATAAATGCCAGTTTTACATATAGCTCTCTGGCAGCTTACCTATAATGTGGTTCTTCTGTGAATTGTCTGAAATCTATTTTTCTCAGAAAGATATTCCATCCAAAAAGAGCCAGAGTATTTTGTACTTTAACCCAAGTCCTCGATTGCTGTCCACTCCCCCATGATTGAAAAGCAACCAGAAACTGTACCCGAATTCAGTTTTCATCTATGATGAAACACCAGTTTCAAATAGACAAGGGAGCAGCAGTCAACACGTAGATTAAATTGTGCCTAATAATCACTAATCTTTCTAATTGTTTCATCAAATAAATTAGCATTGTCATTCTCTCAACACAACTTTGCCTCACTGCCACAATAGGCTTCAAATGATAGCATATGGAATTGTACTGGTTTTCATTAAATAAATTTTACAAATACCAAAAAAAAAAATCCTTAATCTTTAATACACGAAACATAATCCTGAGAAGGATATAAACTAATAGCATTAGTTTACTAGGATTATTTAGGTCACAACTAAAGGTATTTAAATTAGATAGCCTCGGGAGCAGCTCCCTTCAAGATAAGACCTGGTATGGTTTGAACATCTGTCCTTTCCAAAACTCCTGCTGAAATCTAACCCCCAACGTGGCAGCACTGAGAGGTAGGGCCTTTAAGAAGTAATTAGGTTATGAAGGTTCTGTGCTAGTGGATGGATTAATTCAATCAGGGATTAATGGGTTGGTGAACCAGGGAAGTGGTAACCTTATACAAAGAGGAAAAAAGCCCTGGTCCTGCACGCTCACCCCCTGGCCATGAATGCCCTATGCCACCTACGGACTCTACAGGGAGTCCCCACCAACAAGCAAGCCTGTACCAGAAATAGCCCCTGACCTCACCAGAAATAACCCCTGACCTTCCACTTTCCAGCTTCTAAGACTATCACAAATAAATTTCATTTCTTATAAATTATTTTTTGTGGGTATTCTGTTATAAGCAACAGAAAATGGACTAAATCAAGACCCCAACCCATAAATCCAATAAAAACCCTTCTCGTGACTCTTCTCTACCCCCTACCCAAGTTTCAATCAACCACAAAGCAGAGAAAACCCTGGATTCAAACACCTGGAGTGCCTGCTTTCCGTCCCTCTACAGACTGTATCTCTCTGATCCTTCGAGATTTGTATGGCACATCTGCCCCCAAACACTTATCCGACTCCCAACACCTCCATCAGCCTGAGGTAGGCATGGCTCCATCTCACCCCTTACCACAGGAACATAAACATCCTTTTATGTCTTTTCTCTGCTAGAATATGGGTTCTGCGAGGCCAACAACTCTGTACTTGCATCTCTGTGTTCCTAGTGTCAGCCAGGCTGCCTTTCCAGGACAGATAAATGTTTGTCCTGGATGTTAAGGACCAGAAACAGGAGGACGCGGTACCTTTCCTGCAGTGAAAGGTAGGTTAGAAGTACCTGCTCTGCCCATTAACTCCCTGAAGAACTCAATGCATCACTATAAAAGGGGACCTTCTCTCAAGGTTTCAATCATCTTTGAAAACTTCCACAGCTTATCTCCATTTCAAAGGTGATCATACAGAAGAGTGGGGAGCTCTCTGAGTTCACTCAATAGCTGTACCTCTCACACGTCTCGTAAGTCCAGAGGAACTAACCTGGTGTGGAATGCTACCTGCAGTTTCCCTTGCAGAAAAAGATAACAACAGGGATAGCTATCAATCAACTATTTAACTATGAGTTTCTCGAATTCTTCACATCATTTTCTCTTTATTTTGGCTTCCAAACTCTTTATGTCCCGAGAAGCTCGCTTTTTTTGACATACAGGCAAAATTGTCATTTCTGCCCCTCATCTGAAAGAATAATGTGTTTCAAGAACATTGTTTTCTGATTGCGTCCATTTAATCACATGTATCCTTACTTGGCTAAGCTCTTGAATACGTTTGCAATTCAATCTCTGAGCACCAATCTACATTCATGAAAATGGACAGTCTTTACGTACCTGAAAATTACATTCTGCTACATCTTTACTGGAAAGGATACCTATATTGTCTTGACTAGGCACGTTTCGGTAGGTTTATGAAAAACTGGCAGCTCTTAAAGGTTGGATCTTGATGCATCTGTCTTACAGACCTGTGCAGTTCTTTGATCTCCAGTTTGAATCACTAAGGTGAGCTGTTCTGAGCTCAAACAGCAGGCATCATTTCTCCATCTGCTGCACAGCACTCCAGAGATGCCACAAGCCCACAGAAAGTAAAAGGCAGAAGAGAAAGAACATTTCTCTCTGTGTTTTTTTTTTTTTTAACTTAAATGTCGGGAGCAAATCAAGCCCAAGAGTCTAACTGCTAAGGGAAAAGGCAGAATCCATCAGCATTTCCACGGGGAAAGCTGGGTAAGGTTGCCCAGACACAGGAAGATACCCTTATTGGGGGGGTGGGGGGCAATAATCAAGTGTAAAGCAGCTCTAAATTGTAGTGATGTTAAAAACCTAAAACAGCAAGTTAGTCAGTAGGAAGACTTCTTTGTAAGGGCTCTCTCTCCCTTGCTTTGCTGTAAAATCATTCTTCCTGAGAATCTCTACCAGTGAACCAAGAAAACATGCCCCAAAACAGTGAGAAAACATTATATTCCATTTCATGGGATGTGAACACACTACTTGACATTTGGTTCCCTGACCAGGTCATTACACCATGCAAAGAAAGAAGTGAAATTCTGGGTGTCATATGCCCAAATTAAAAAGAATTTAGCCTGCTGACTCCTTAACCAATGTTGACAAGTTCTCCAGACTGAAGGCTGTGGCCATTAAAACTGCAACTGTCTATTATTATCCCTTCTCTGTGTTATTATTCTATTCTTAGCTGCCAGAGTTACTCTATCAGCATGAAAGCATCAGTCAAACTTTGCATTGACCACAAGAGCACTGATTAACATGGACACAGAGTTCTGTTAAAACTGCAGGATCTTTCTCCAAACAGCTTAAGCGCACGGAGGTAAACTTGCTACTGTGGTAACCAGAATACACAGCTTGTTATTTTTAATTACATCTCCTCCACAGTTAGGTCTTTCCTTTGGAACAATGGATTATTACTTAGCAACTTTTGAACAAGATGGGTGGGCACACCATCCAGCAGAGAGCCAAGAGGGTGCTCCGTGCCCCCTCTGTTAGACTTGCTAATCAATTCACTGTAGCTAAAATGAAAGTCAAGGTTCTCAGTGGGTACTAGGATCTTAATTTGAGGCAAACAGCATTACTCATGCAACACAATACATCACAAATTTAAATGCATGAATGCTGAGACACACATTTCAAAGCCTGTGGACTCCGAAGAAACTTCACAAGTGAAAATGAATTCTGAATGTTTTTCACATGTTGTAGCTGGACATTTGGAGCACTGTGGTGGTTCTATTACTTATTTGTGTTTAATATGCATATTAATATTGTGTAGATCAGAGAAGCGGTTTCTGACCAGGGGTCATTTTTATCTCCGAGGAGACAGCTGACAATGTCTGGGCATTTTTGTCATACTGGAGGAAGGAGGGAGGGCGCCACTGACATCTCATTAAATAGTACTTCTAAAACTTCTCAGGAAAATTAGCAGTCCTCTGCACTGCTCTTTTCCCTTCCGAGTTTTTCATCTCAGACATTTCATTAATTCATCTGGCTGCCTTCTGTTCCTAAAGAATATACTCACACTAAGAATTCATATTTAATTGAGTTTAGGTATTATTATTGATATGTTATTTTGCAATGAGGGGATTTAATACTCTTTCTAGCACCTCACTCCTACGCTTCCCCTTTCACTGTTGCTAAAATAAAACGCGAGGTTCTTTTTTGTTCTTTTTTACCTTTTTTATTCTGTTTTCCATTTCTTTCTGAAAGATTTTCCTAATTTTCAACCCTTTTCTTGAACTTTAATTTCAACTGTTGTACTTTAATTTTTATTCCAAAAGGTGTTTTTCTTAATTTCCATCTCCTTTCTCTTAATGTTTGTTTTTTTTTTTTTTTTTTACTAGCAACCTATTTTTGTTTCATGGATAAAATATGCCCTCATATTTCCCTAAGGTTATAAATGACATTCTTTTCGAAATTTTCTTTTGCACTTTCCTTTGTTTCTGCTTCCTTTGAGAACTTTTTGGGGTAGGGGGGTTAATAGTCAATCTTTAAAATGTGGGAACGTTTACTTAAATATCTGGTGATCTTTGGTGTTCATTTATGTTTAAAAGTGAGAAACTCAAAGGCTGTGTGTGGGGCTTGCCCAGTGGGGGCACTGCAGAGCGCAGTCTGAGGGTAACTGGCCATGTTTGTGGTGGTTCCCCGCTGCCAGTGTCTGCGCTGGTCAGGGCAGGCTACACCTAACAACAAAACAAAATGCGGTGGTTCAACATACTGAGGCTATGTGTCTCAGTAGAACCAAGTGGTTCTGTTGGGCAGCTGTACTCCTCATGGTAGCTCAGCCATCTAGGCCGCTCCCAGGTTGGAGTTCCTTTATGGTGACACACAACTCCCATGGGCACTGTTGAATGGCAACCATACCATTTCCCTTCACAGCCCAGAAACAGTTACATGACTCCATCTCAGTGCAGGAGGGTAGGAGAGCATGTGACTATTCCGTCCCTCCATTGACCTGACTCACATCTTTATAAGAGATATATCTTTAAAAATGATAAAGCATGCAGAAATGGGGTTTGGAATATTAGGAGGATTTAATATGCAGGCAGAATGGGGACTGAAGACGTCATTCTTGGCAAGGGAAAATACCCCCAGGAAAAGGGAAAAACAGAGAAATAAGCTGAGCAAGGTGGAATAAAAACAGTTTAGCTAGCTTACTTTTAAACTAAAATCTAAATTAGGTATCTGAGCAGTTCTTGCTTTTACTAGAAGCCTGGCCTTTAAGGGACACAGCTTACAAACACTCCTCCTGGGTATTGGGTATGTAAACACTCTGAAGAACAATGGCTGTAGAGGAGGCTACAGCAACCTGGCAAAGAACATTAACAAGGCCATCTCCCACCCAGTCAACAGCCAAAGCAAATACCCATTGTGGGGATTTGTATAATGGCTGGGGCAGAGATCAAGGGAACAGCTCAAGCCCTGAGATATGGGCAGGGGGGGCTTGTACCCCTTTATCATAGAGGAAGATGCCTATGGGTGGAGATCAGAGGAAAATTCCTCTTTTCCACTGATTCTTCAGAGGAGGCCTGACACCCTCATGTCTGCTCCACAGAGAAACTAGAGGGGCTACCTTCCCCCAAGGAATCTGTGTGTGTGACCACAGATAGGAGGCTGCTCCCACACAAGGCTCAGGTTTCGGGTTTCTCAAGTGGCTCAGACCTTTAATGTTAATGATTATGGATAGAATACAAGCTGACATGCTTACTCAGGGAAACTGCTGACATTTTTGTTCCCTTCCTCAGCTTACCCTCTGGGCTAAATGAGCAAATAGTCTTCGATAAAAGTGAGTGGAACAGACACTCAGGGTCGTTCATGGGAACCCCACAAACTAGCGACAACCTCCTGTGTTTCTCACCTTTGAAAACTCTTATTCTGTGTGTCCTGTCTCTTTATTATCTCTCTCCTCTTCTAACTTTACTTTTCTTCAGTTGATTGCTGCCAGTTCTACAGGTCTTAAAGGACCCTGCCCCTGGGGCAGGACCCCAGCAGGAATATATCTGTCTTTCCTCCCATCTAATTTGACATATTTTTCTCCTTTTTAGCTTCTCTAGAGTTGGAATTGCTTAGGAGAGGGGAGAAAGGGGGAAAAAATGCATTCTTGTTTCTTTTCATCTTTATTTGAATCTCCACACATGGAATTTTCTTTAAAACTCAAATCAATACAGAAGTGTGATTAATGTGACTGTGTCCATCAAACGGATCATTAAGGAAAGGGAAACGTTTTAAAGTTTTCAAACATACTTTTTAAAACTTCAATTACTAGATTCACAAAATCCACTACCTTTAAGATGGAGAAGCAGACCTGTAATCCAGTCCTTTATTTCTTCTTAACAAAACATCCTACCACAAATTCCATGGCCTGGACAGTAATCTTTATAAGAACGCGTAGAGACCTGTAGGTCAGGAATTTGGAAGGAACCCTACAGTCTCTGTTTCTTGCTGCCTGAGCCCTCATCTGGGAAGTTATGAAACCTGGGGCTAAGATCATCTGAAGGCTCACTCGCTCACATATCTAGAAGTCAGTGCTGAATATTGCCGGAGACTGGATTTTCTACCTGAGGCCTCTCGGTGTATCTGTATGGGCTTCCTCACAGCCTGATTCCAAGAGCAAATATTCCAAGAGAATAGGGCAGAAGAGGGTGTATTTTTATGAACCAGCTTCAGAGTCATCAATCCTTGCTTCTGCCAGACCGTATTGGTTGAGGCAGTCACAAAGGCAGGTGACATAAACTCCAACGCTTGATAGGGAAGTGCCAAGGTTCTAGGCATGTATGTGAGACGAGAGGTGTTGACTGAGGTCAAGATTCAGGAGTTTACCATTAGAGTTCTACCTAATGATTCACATAGGAATTTTACTAAAGAACAGATTCTATTACCATTTCTACATGCTCCTCATGTCCTACTGAATGGAATATCTGAAGGTCTAGCTGTCTAAGAATCAAAACTCAGCATTTCATGAAAAATCCAAAGCCAGAATTCACAAAAAATGAGGTATATTGGCTCGGCACCTGTGGCTGAAGTGGCTAAGGCCCCAGCCACATACACCTAAGGTGGCAGGTTCAAATCCAGCCCAGGCCCGCCAAACAACAATGATGCCTGCAACCAAAATAAAATAAAATAAAATAACCAGGCATTGTGGTGGGCACCTATAGTCCCAGCTACTAGGGAGGCAGAGGCAGGAGACTCGCTTGAGCCCAGGAGTTGGAGGTTGCTGTGAGCTATGATGCCACAGCACTCTACCCAAGGGGACAGCTTGAGGCTCTGTCTCAAAATAAATAAATAATAATGAGGTATATTATGAAATATTCAAAAGGTAGTAAGGTTGTTCTTTATCTTCTCACTGTAGGAGTGTGTGTGGGAGGAAGGGACACAGGGAGAGACAAGTCTGTGTTTATCCAAAGTATAGATAATGATGTACTTCACCAAAGGAAGATCTACTTTTACATTTCTCTGTGTCTAAAGATCACTGGGAGAACTGGATGACGAATGGGATTTCACAAATACATCCCCGAGCAGGAATTTAGTTGCAAATTCTTTTGTTAAATTAACTTGAAAAGTATTTGAGTTCCTATAACATAGTCCAAAATACAGCAGAAACAAGACGCTTCTGTGCGTAAAAAGCTCCTCCACTAATAAGCAAGCTAGCAATACACGGTAATAAGGGCATGTAGGTCTACACAGGGGCTCCTCAGGATGGGCATTTCCCCAGCTGTATGTAGCTCATATCCATTCTGACTGGAACCTCTCTGCTTTGATTGCTTGGTGCCGATGCCACAGCAAGTGAAAAATGTTTTCCCTAGCACCCCTGGTGCTATTATAACAGATGAGGGTACCTGAGTGTCCAGCCTGGTAGGGGACCTGCTAGTAATACACTGGAGCTGGAGCTCAGAATTCACAGCGGGGAGCAGGAATGGAGGAGGCTGGGGAAATAAATTGCGGTCAGGGCATGAAGTATCTTCTATGTTATTTGCGGGTAAATGGAGAGCTAGTGAAGGGATTTTAGTGAAGAAAGCAAGCCAATCAGAGTGGTCTTTTGAAAACACTTAAATTATTCTACATGGCCTGTGAAAAACTGAGGGGGCAAGAAGGTAAGAATATACTAAAAAGCAATTTCCACAATGCAGAAAAAAGTAAAGTAAAAAGTCATAAGGATGAAGGAAAGCAGACAAATATTAAGAATGAAGAATTTAAAGAATGTTGTGATTATTGGATGTAAGTCAGAGAGGAAGGGGGTTGGTATTCGAGGATGACCAGATTTCTAGCGGGCAAGTGGGAATACAGCTAGTACCAAAGACACAACCCTGTCTAACCTTTGCCACTGACCACTGCAAGGCAGAGCATGGCCGTGGCAGCTCAGTTCCGGATGAGACAGCCAAGGATGCCAGCACATCATCAGGATGGTGCTCAGGTCTGGCACAAGCAGAAACAGAAATTCAGGGAGAAGAGTGGGAGATTGTTCCCTCCCCCCCGCCCCAGTATCCTCTGCCACGCACACTCCCAGAGACCTGGAGATTACAGCTATTGTCAGAACAGCACTGGGTGAAAGATAGGACGATTTCCTTGGGGAACCACTAAAAGTGGGGGTAAAACCTGGAGTGAGTAAGCCAAGTGGAAATCTCAAACTCACCAGAAAGAACAGAAGCTAAGTCCTGGGCATTATATCCTCCTTTGAGAAATACTTTACTAAGCCCCGCTCCACCAAGAAAAGACACTCAGGGGACCAATAAGCTAGTCTGTCCTGGCTGAGAAATAATGATGTTTGTAGCCCTATTCTTTTCAGTAATCGAAATCTCCTAAAATTAAAAATCCTTAAGTGGGATTGTGAAAATTCAACCATCATAGAATCTTCAGTGAAGGGAAAGCAGAAAAGTATTGTCTCGGGTCTTAGAGAAATATCAGTATTAATGTTCCTACAAAGTGGCAAGAAAGCTTCCCAAGAACGTTTCCTCATCCCTCAAGTCTTGACTACCTAAGGTGCCCTTATTTATCATGCAATAGCATCCCATGTTCTCTCTAATTTTATACATTTCCCTTAAGATAATCTAATGTGTAGTTCCTACAACTTAAATAATTCTTAATCATAAGAACTAAGAATACATCCAGTTTCAAATCTCTTTATTTAACATCCAAATAACCTTCCTAGGGATTTTGCCATGTTTAGATGAGGTCATTCTGAGGCATTATTTCAAAGCCTCTCCAAAAATTCCTGCTAAAGTCAACCACTGCATCGCTTTAAATAATCTACAGAGATTTTGTTTAAATTCTTCTCTTTAACAGCTTTTGAACAAGTTCTAGTACTATTGATTCCCCTCCTCAAAGACAATGGGAATTTTGCATGCCCTTGATTTCCTGTGTTGTTCCTCAGCTTTACACAGAAAGTTAACATTCCACAAGTAAGCCACTCTATCTATTGTATTAAAGGCTCAGTGCCTGTGGCTCAATCGGCTAGGGTGCCAGCCACATACACCTAAGGTGGCGGGTTCGAATCCCCAGCCCGGGCCGCCAAACAACAATGATGGCTACAACCAAAAATTGGCCAGGTGTTGTGGCAGGCGCCTGTGGTCCCAGCTACTTGGGAGGCAGAGGCAGGAGACTCGCTTGAGCCCAGGAGTTGGAGGTTGCTATGAGCTGTGAAGCCATGTCACTCTACCCAGGGGGATAGCTTGAGGCTCCGTCTCAAAAAAAAAAAAGAAGTTTGGTTTTTCTCTTGCCTGCAGGGGCTTTAATGAGGGAGTGGCCTGTTTCTGTTCCAGACAGAGTGCTCTGGAGCCCTCCTGGAGCCAGTGAGCCTGGAGGGCAGGCAGGGAGCATGCGGCAGGGTAAGGAGCAGCTCTGGGGCTGGGGGCCTGGGAAGAAGCTGACGGATGGGAGCTTTCCTGGGGTTGGTAACTGATCAGGTGTGGGATGTCCACAATGACTCCCAGGCTTCTACCCTGGGTGTGGTGGTGCCATTTGGGGAGACGGGGAGCCCAAGAGGGAGCAAGTCTGTGGGTGGGGAGTACGACCAGATCAGTCTTGGACAGGTTAAATTTGCAAAGCCTGTCAGATGTCCAGGCGGAGACATCCAGGAGACAGGCAGCCGATGAGTCTAGAGCCCTAGGGGGAAGTCTGGCCTGAAGACACAGTGTAAGGAGTTATTAACACCTAGAATTTAGATTCAAGCCCTGAGGAATAGCTAAAAGGAGCTGAGCACACGTGAGAAAGATTGTGCAGAGTGGTGCGGAACCCCACCTCTGAGCTCCAGAGAGAGGGCATCAAGGTCTCAAAACCCTCTCCTCCCACCCTCCGGGCTCCATTCTCTCCTGATTTTCCCTCTTCCCCTCTGATGATTCTTCCTGTCGCCCTTTAAGGGTTCTTTTTCTCCAGCTTCCTCTTACACTTGTATTAGTCAAGCTACTGCTGATACGACATTACATAACACAGCCCCCAAATCTCAGTGGCTTCTAATAACAGCCATTTACTTCTCATTCACAGGTCTGCAGTCAACTGAGCAGCTCTGCTTCAAGGCGTGGCTGCCATTCGGGGGCACAGATGAAGGGCAGAAGCTGCCTGGCACATTCTTTGCAGAGATTGAGGAGTGCCAGAGGCTGAGCCAACCTATGCAAGCCTCACATCTGCTCTGCTCCTAAGTCTCACAGCCAAGCCCAGCATCTGTCCGGCAGGGACGGGCGTGAATATTTGCTAACAGTGATGGAATTGACCCATGGGCTTCTTTTTTTTTTTTTTTTTGAGACAGAGCCTCAAGCTATCCCCCTGGGTAGAGTGCCATGGCATCACAGCTCACAGCAACCTCCAACTCCTGGGCTCAAGCGAGTCTCCTGCCTCCGCCTCCCAAGTAGCTGGGACCACA
>CAUYQV010157239.1:0-12726 GCA_963574575.1 Galagoides demidoff | reverse complement strand
GGTTGGAGCCTCTGCTGTGATACGTGTGCTGTTCCTCTCACTGCTGGTAGCCGTGTTCGCCTCCTTCCCCGCCTCCTCCCTCACCTCCTCCCCATCTCTGCCTCCTCCCTCACCTGCTCCCCATCTCCGCCTCCTCCCTCACCTCCTCCCCATCTCTGCCTCCTCCCTCAACTCCTCCCCATCTCCGCCTCCTCCCTCACCTCCTCTCCATCTCTGCCTCCTCCCTCACCTCTTCCCTGACTTTGCTACAGAGCCTCTTGATTCCTATACTTTCCTGTTCTGGTCTCATTTTCCCCAGAGCACTCATCAGTGGCCTTGCTGCCCGTACTGTGTAATTCACTTTTGCCTCTTTATATTAAAGTGTTTGTTTATTGCCTGCATTCTCGTGCCACCTCATGAGAGCAGGAACCTTATCTGTTCAAATGAAAGTCAACTGAGTTTATTTCTGAGGCAGAAAGGAAGAATTTGGAGCCTGAAGATGAGGGGTGAGTGTGGTGTGAAGGTGGTGTTTGGGGAGCAGTTTTTGACTTGGGAGGTTGGGTGGGTGGTGGCAGAATTGAGGGCTCTGGGGGGCATTTGACACAGGATGGCCTGAAGACTCCCTGGCTGTGTAGTGGAACCCCCAAGGGGCTTGTCTGGCAGAAGTTTCTGGGGCTGGGGAGGCGGCACCTTTCCAGGCCCCCGTCTTGCTGGTGCCAGTGGCTGCTTCCAGATGCAGAGCATGTGGGGGACAGCCTAGGTGGGCGCTGGGCCAGCCCATTCTTCCCAGGAAGTGCATTTCTGTCCGAGGCAGGAGCCTGGGCTCATTCAGGCCGAGCTCCGGGCACACAGCTCCCCAAGTCCTCAGGCACTGCGGTGTTTGGTCAGTGCAGATCCTGCTGCTCCTGGGCTCCGCCCGGCCACATGTCGCTGCCTGATAGTGAAGGAGCGCCTCAGCGGGTTCAGTTCGTGGCACTCCCCTGTGCACTTTGACTCCACTGCCCACGGACAGCCCCAGGACGTAGAGGACCCGCCAGGCTTTTTCTTGAGAATGTGTACCGAAGGTGTAGCCACATCATGTTCTTGGTGGCGAGTCACATGTGTCACACCTTGGGCTATCTCCATACACAGGACTTTAACAAGATAAGATTCCTTTTAACTCTTTTAACTCATGCAGACCACACACGCCCTTGTCCTGTAGAAACACAGCGTTGTTCTGGGGTCGCTCCTTGCTTTTCTCAGTTTAAATTCAAATATGGCCGATTGTGGTTACTTATGTTTAATTAAACTTTTTATCTTGAGATTCTTTGTAACCTTTACCCAGTTTCATTCTATGATAGCCTCTTGCACAACTCTAGTATAGTATCACACCCAGAATATTGACCTTGCTGCAGTCCAGAACGTCCCCTCTCCACAGGGGCCGCCCTGGGGCCTTCTCCCGCTGCACCTGCTTCCCCTCCTACTTCGCACACACTTCCCTGGCAGCCACTAGTCTGTTCTTTGTTTCTGAATTCTGTCATTTCCAAAAGGGAATATAAAGGGAATCACGCTGTTGGTCAGGATATAAAATGGCACAGCCACTCCATCCCATCGGGGTAGTTCCCTGGGGGCCCTCCAGGCTGTAGTGCGTGTCAGTAGCTGTCCCTTCTGTCTCTTGAGTGGCACCCTGGGGGGTGGTGCACCACAGTGCGTCTGTCCTTCACCCACTGCCGGGCAGTTCCTGGTGACTGAGAAGAAAGCTGCTGTGAACACTCACAGGCTCTGCAGACATAGGTCTGAGTTTCTCGGGGTGAGTCCTGGAGAGTGCCAGGTCTGTGGTGGTTGTGTGTTTGTTTTTTAGGAAATGGATAAGCTGTTTTGGAGAGTGGCTCTGCCATTTTACACCCTGAGTAACAGTGTGACCCGGTTTCTCCACACCCTTCCTGGCAGGGGCACAGTGTGCCTCTCCCTGGGGCACTGATGCTGAGTATCTTCCCATGCTCTTATTTGCCACCTGCATATCCTCTGACACTGGGGCAGGGAGTAACTCATCACCACTGGTGGGGAGAGAGGCCCTAGCTGTCTACTTGGCCTTCTCTGCATGCCCTGTAGCAGGCGGGTGCTGGGGTGCTTCCCTGCAGTCTTTGCGGTGGGCTTGGGCCACTGCTTCTTCTGTGGCTTTGGCTGATGTAGGGTGGTTATTGAGGATTATTGCTAATTTCTCTGTCTGACTGCTCCTTTCTCGATCCTTTGTCTGTAAAGAGGAGGCTTTTGTTGGGGCTCTTCCCTCTTTCTCCCTTAGACCCATTGGTGTTTCCAGCTGCTGTCTTCTTTAGCTGCAAGTTAGACTATACGAGGCAAAAAGAAAATCCATAGAACTTGCCACCCTGTCATCCCTCAGGCCAAGCCCCTCATCAGTCTCGCACCTTCTCCCCCTTTCAGAGTCTGCTCATGTGTGTTTCCTGCTGCCTTTGTTGCCCTCAGTAGAGGAGCACAGAGTAGGAAGTCCACACACTGGGAAGAGTGGCCAGCTGTCTGTGTGGGCTGGGTGTTCTGCCCTCACCCATCCTGTGTCCCTGAGGCCTTTGGACCATCCTGGACTCAGGGCTTCACATTTATTACTTTCAGGCCTGTTCGGTGTGGCCTGTGGTTCCTGTGTGACACAATTTGCAGGATCTGTATGTTTTTGTCATCTAAAAAATGCCAGTTTGCCAGTGAGATGCACATGCAAACTGTGGTTTGAAATGGTTGGACAAGATGTGGTCGTTTTGGTGCAGTGACTCAACCTGATGAACCGATGAGAAACTGTCTTCGTTGTCAGCCTCCAGATCTTATTTCTCCACCTTCCATTTTGAACTCTTGGAAAACCTGGTTGGAAGGGGAGGGGCAGCTGGTCTGATGACTTATAAGATATAGATTCTGTCCTCTTGGTAATCCTCCACTCCTGTCACCCTGCCAAAAAGGAACTGAAATGCACCAGACACCACTAATTCTGAATGTGCCTGGGAGAGCACCTGCTGAGTGTCAGTTGTCCTCTGCCCTGTCCGCTGTTCCTGGTCTAGGTTTGTGTGCAGTCTACCCACTGTCCAGGTGAGAAGCAGCTGCTGGGTAGAGGTCTGGGGCCTGGCCTGGAGCTAGCCTGCCTGCTGTCTTGACTGTACCACCTCATTTGCTGGGGAACCTTGACAGGTCCCCTGGCTGGTTCCCTTCCCTCCTGATACTGCTTCATCAGGTGTGGAGAAGCTGAATTGAGCAGATAAGACACTGTTCAGACACCCAGCAGGTTGCGCTGGGTGTTCTGAGCACCCTGTGCATGTTAGCTAAAGCTGCCCTTGTTGTATCAGCTACTATGTATGTAAGTCAGAGTCTACCTTTTTTTCCATTTAAGAAACCACATCTGGTTGGGCACAGGGGCTCATACTTATAATCCCAGCACTCTAGGAGGCCAAGGCAAGAGGATTGTTTGAGGCCAGGAGTTAGAGACTAACTTGAGCAAGATTGAGACCCTATCTCTACTAAAAATTGAAAAATTATTCAGGCATGGTGGTGGACATCTGTAGTTCCAGCTACTCAGGAGGCTGAAGCAGGAGGATTGCTTGAGCCCAGGCGTTTGAGGTTGTTATGATGGAGGCTGACGCCATGTCACTTTACTTTGAGTGAGAGAATGGAACTGTTTAAAAAAAAAGTAACAACTCTTCTATGTCTCAAGCACATTTCTTTTCACTATAATTTCTCAGTAATTGATTGCCGCCCATGATTTAATAATAAGGCCCTTGGCTAATTCTTCCCAGGACACTGGAAGATATTTTTTCTGGCCTGGGTTCTCAACCTCATTGTAAGTAGCTAGAGATTTTCTGATCTCTCTTGGAAGATCATGTACTTAAGTGAAAGAATGGAAACAAAGTTTTATTTCAAATAGAAATTTTAAGGCTTTTATTTTTGTCCTTAGCATTTGTGAGAAACTTAAGACTTTATGCTTTTTAAACAGATAATTTTTGAAAAGGTAATATATGCACATGGTACAGAAATCCTAAGGAAAAAGGTGTAAAGAGTTTCCCAGCTCCTCAGAAGTACCCTAGTAGAGGTCAGTGGTCCTCCTTTTCCCTCTGCTCTGTGCTCTCGCTGCAGCTGGCTTTTATCCTGTAACGGTGTCTTAGAGGTGGTTCCATGGGAGTTCCTGAAGAGCAGCTTCGGTCTTTTTAATGCATTTTGTTACACGAATGTACCATAATTACTGTGCTAGTTTCCTGCTAGGCCTGTCTTGACCCGGGCAGTTTCCAGTCTGTGGTCTTTATGGTGAATGTGGCTGTGAATAACCTTGTATGTACAGTATGCGATTTCTCCTGAGGATATACAAGAGGGACGTTTGCAGAAGCACTGTTGTTACAAAGACAGGTGTATGTTCTAGAGATTGATGGCTTTCACATGTTCCCCACAGAAGTTGTTCTCCAGAGAGTGAGAACATGTAATCAAATGTTTGATCTTTGTGAATCAGGTAGGTAAAAAATAAAAGGAGGCATCTCATAATTTTAATTATGAGCATTTTTCTATGTCTCAAACCCATTTCTAGCATTATTCTAACATGGCTCTGCCAGGGTCTTGTTCTCCCCTCCCATCTTCCTCTGCCTATCTCTCAGACTTTTTTTTTTCCTAAGCAGGTGTGTCAAAGAGTCTAGGTAGTAGCCATGCAGTTTTCTTTCTAGTTTTACATTTCTGAGAAATTCCAGGTCCTGTTTCCTTTTTACGGAGGTGCAGTGCCCTGTGAGAAGGTACTTGTTATGTGTGTATAGCACAGTGAATGGTCCAGTGGGGGGCAGGGGGAAGGAGCAGCTCTCAGGGAGCCTCCTGTGTGCCCCTCCCCTTAAAGTAGCTGCTAGGCGTAGATGGCTTCTGACACCTTAGATTAATTTAGCTTGTTTTTCAAACTTTATATAAAGGAGATTGTGCAGCCTGCCCGTTTTTGTGTGAGGCTTCTTTCTTGCAGTATCATAAGCTCCGTTGCGTAACTGCCCGCAGCGGCAGGAGTTTCCTCTTCACTGCTCCATGTTCTGCACGTTCGTAAGTGTGTTGTATTTATCTGCTCCACCGAAGCTGGCTAGTGGGGCCCAGCTGATAGCAGTGAGGTGTGTCAGGGAGATGTCTGTTTGCCTTTCTGTGGGGTGCGTGCCGAGATTGCTGAGTTACAGGGTCCATGTAAGTTCAGCTGCTTTCCAAAGTGGTTGCATCGGTTGCGCCCTTTCTAGCTCCTGACAGCGGCTGTTGCGGTCCGGCCATTCTGAAAGACTTACCATGCTGTGGTCTTAATTTCCACTTCCCTCGTGACTCCTGAAACCAACCACCTGGTCATGTGCTTTTTGGCCGTTTGTGAAGTAGCTGTTCTTTTGTCCACTTTTTATTAGTTGGCAGGCTTTTTTCTCACAATTTTTAAGTCCTTTTACTTTCAGGAGGATTCCAGCAAGTGTGTAAGAATTCAGACCCATCTGCGGCTCTTCTGTCCCGCCTCAGGATTCTCTGAGAAATGCCTCTTTCCTCTGTGCTGTCCTGTTGATCTGGCTGCTCTCACTCCCTGTAGTTTGTGGGTTTCCTGCTGCCACCTGTCTTCCTGCTCTCTGGTGTAATTCTCTTCCTGCTCTTGGCACCACGGCCTGAGTCTGGCCTGTGGCACCTCACTGCTGTCATTGGTTTGTTCTTTTGAGTTCTCTTTCTTGCTCCACTTTTCACTTGGATTTATCCTTTAAGTTGATTTAGTTCATGTGAGCCATTTCTTTCTTTCTTTCTTTTCTTTTCTTTTTCTTTTTTTTTTTGGTAGAGACAGAGTCTCACTTTGTTACCCTTGGTAGAGAGCTGTGGCATCATAGCTCACAGCAACCTCCAACTCTTGGGCTTAGGTGATTCTCTTGCCTCAGTCTCCCAAGTATCTGGGACTACAGGTGCCCACCACAACATCCCGCAGTGCTGTGGTTTGGCCGGGGCCAGGTTTGAACCCACCACCGTCGGTATATGGGGCCAGTGCCCTACTCACTGACCCACAGGAGCTGCCCAAGCCATTTCTTACCTTATAAAGTTACTTGAAAAACGTGAGCATCTTTTGGTATCCAGTCTTTTATGTGTGAAGGCTGGATTTTGGAGCTGGTCCCATTTTGTACCACTCTTCATTTTCCAGTAGTAATGGTATTGGCTGCAGTCCAAATACAGGAGCACTCTTGTATTCCTTTGAGCGTCTCTCCTGCATCCTCCTCTTTCCTGCCCTGGTAGACGAGGCAAGCAGCTGGGTAGGTGTAGCCTGAAGAGTTGTGTCCAGCCCCCGCTTCCTCACCAGCGTCCTTCCTGCCCATTACCGTCTCCCACATCAAGGGGCTGAAAAGGCAGTGCTATCTAGAACATTCCCCAGAATCGGCCTCGCGAGGAGGCCCACCCTCACCCCTACCAGATATTGGGCTGGGGCTGGTGCCAGGGGACAGGAGGAAAAGGTAGGGTCCCTGCCTGAACGGAGCTCCTTTGCTGGTGCTGGGGGCTATGAAGCTGTGTGGGGGCTTGCCAGGAGGGGCGTTCCAAGGAGGTGGAGCAGCACCAACATGAGGCATGACAGGTCATGCATGTGCGGGGAGGACCAGCACAGAGAGCTGGGCCCGTTTGTGACCCCTCTGTGGGCGGCCAGGAAACAGGGATTCTGAGTAGGTGGCAGGGCCTTACTGCAAAGAAGCAGGGGGTTGAGTTTTTTTTGAGGGACTCTCCTGTGATGATGCTTGTGATTTGGGAGGGTAGACTTTTGACCCCAGCATGGTCTTAAGGAAGGCAAAATCTGCTCTTGACTCTCTCAAGTGATGATACCTGAAGCTGAGGGCTTTGGGCATGAGGTGGCACTGAGGAAACTTATGGCTATCCCAGAACTTCACAAGGTTGTGGTGACCTACACCTCATGACGACACTAGGATGCATTGTTGCCGTTAGTAACCTCAGTTTTCAGATGGGGAAATGGAGGCACAGAACAGAGAAGCATCTACTCCAAGTTATGCAGCTATAAGGGCTTCACACCCAGGGGCCTAACACTGTGCCAGGTCCTGTGCACATTGGATCCTGTTCAGTCTCATCACAGCCCCGCCAGGTGGCTTTTCCATCCTTTTTCTGGAAGAGAAAGAGCCTGTCCACATTTCTCAACCAGGCAGTGGCTGGGTGGGACTTAAGATTTCTCAGGCTTCTTCATAACAGAACAGGGGTATATAACAGTTAAAAAACAAGCAAAAAAGCCCAAATTCAGCTTCTTGGACATTTATCTCTTGCTTAGTGTTTATTTCCTATAAGCAGTCACTGAGATTAAAGAACTGATGTCATTTGTCATTTATATCATTGACTAGCTGTCTTTCAGCCTGACAGTTTTGTCTGCAGGTGGCTGCCCAGCCATTCCGTACCCATGCATCTCATGAATAAGGAGTAAGCCCTTCCTTCAGGGCCCAAACGACCTGGCTGAGTTGCAGGATATTCCGGGCACCCACCGTGTTCAGGCTGTCATGGGGTAGTCACATAAACCTAGTGTAGAACGGGACATAAAAAGTCTTATACAGGATACGCTGTATGTATCCTGATCGCATAACTCCCCCCAGAATCCTGCAGAATGAAGCCCCGTGTTTGGCTGTGTATAACGTACACCTTCTTGCCCAAATTTTTGAGGGAAAAATAAGGATGAGATTATATATGGGTGGTGCTGTGTGTTGCTGGTGCATACAATTTCATATACCTCGTACCTATTCTTGTGTTTTGTAATTATTAGTTACATAAGATTTCTTGTACCATAATATGTTAGAAAATAAATGCTAAAATTCCTTTATAATAGAAAAAACAAGTACCTAAATATAAGCAAATAAAAATTTGAAATAAAAGGGTGGTGCTTGTGGCTCAGTGGGTAGAGCACTGGCCCCTTACACCCAGGGTGGTGGGTTCAAACTCAGCCCTGGCCAAACTGCAACAAAAAAAATAGCCAGGCGTTGTGGCAGGTACCTGTAGTTCCAGCTACTCGGGAGGCTGAGGCAAGATAATTGCCTAAGTCCAGGAGTTGGAGGTTGCTGTGAGCTGTGACGCCATGGCACTTTACCAAGGGGGCAATAAAGTGAGACTCTGTCTCTACGAAAAAAAAAATTAAATAAATTCAAGTGAAAGATTTTTTTCCCTGAAACTTTGGGCCAAAAATGTGGGTGTGGATTATACACAGGAGCACATTACACATGGCAAAATATGATATATTATCTTCCTTTTGCTGTGTTTGTTCTGACAAAAATGTGCAAATCCTAAAGCCCGAAAATGAGCAGTTGGGGAGTGCTGCTCAGGCTGCGCAGACTTGATGGACGGATGATGGCTGCTCCGGGGACTCCTCAGACCCAGGCCTGCGCACCACCAGGTCTTCCCGTAGGTGCCGCCCTGACTTCACAGCCAGTTCAGCCTCGGAAGTGGCTATCTGTCTGTCTCTTCCCACTGTAACTTATATGAGGGCAAGAGTTCTGTCATGGCCTAGAAGAGATGCTTGGTAGGCTTGCTGAGCCTGTGCGCTTGGCCTGCTGGGAAAGGGCACTTGGTGTGCTCTCAAGGCAAGCAGGAGAGCAGAGCGGCCCACCGTCCCTGCTGCCCCCCTCCCTGGCTCTGCCTCTTCTACCCCCAGTAATCCTGGCTATGCTGAAGGAAGAATGAGCCATGCACAAGGGGCCTGGTTCTATCCACCCCCCTCTGTGAGATGTTTAATCACTGCAGGGAGAATTTCTCCGTAAAGGAGAGAAACATGATCATCTAATAATTTAAATTGTGTGTTCCTAAATTGGGTCTTCTTAATGTAGATTAAAGCTATAAGATAGGCAGAAATCTAAAAATTAAATAGTGTATTTTATCAAGGAATCCGTAAGGAAGCAGACATTTTCCTAACACCACTAGTGAGAATGCAAGATGGTACAACCCCTGTCGGGGAGAATTTGGCAATAGCAAAACTACATGTGCACATAACTGTTTGTCAGGGCGTAAGAATTCACCCCAAAGATACGCTGGTAAAAATAGACAAAGTGCTGTGTGAAGACAGTTCATGGCAGCACTGTGTAGAGCAGTGCAGAACAGAATTCTCGTGAAGACGGCACTGGTTGAATAGACATGGAGCATCTGTCCAGTGGAGGAGGACAGCCCAAGGAAGCTCAGCATCTCTGTATATTGCTAAGGAGGGGACAGTGGTGTCTGTGGTACTGTTTACAAAGGGGAGACACAAATATATATGTTTTCCCATATCTCAAAAATGGATAAACCATATATATTTTTTGTCTTTGTCTCACTCTGTCTTACTTTGTCACCCTTGGTAGAGTGCCAGGGCTTCATAGCTCACAGCAACCTCCAACTCCTGGGCTTAGGCGATTCTCTTACCTCAGCCTCCCAAGTAGCTGGGACTACAGGCACCTGCCACAACGCCTGGCTGTTTTTTTGTTGCAGTTTGGCTGGGGCTGGGTTCGAACCCGCCACCCTCGGTATATGGGGCTGGCTCCCCACCCACTGAACCACAGGCGCCTCCCCCCCCCGCCCCCTTAAGCTACCTATGGGAGCCTGGATAGTGGGGAAAGATGTAAAAACTAGACTTCTGACTCTACCTTGTTTTATAGGTTTGGAACTGTGACTGTAGATCTTTTACATCATTATAAAATAAAATCAAGTAAAAGTTTATGACCTTGAACATTTTGATAGACACTGTCAAATTTTTCTCTAAGCAGTTTGTACTGTGTTGACTTCCTCCCAGTACTTGACTTTTCTGTCGTGATTTTGCCACCACTAGATTATCTTAAAACTTTGCTAATCTGTGGGTGAAAACTAGATTGCTATTTTCATTTGTGTTCTCTGATGACTGGAGTGATTAAGTAGATTTTAATTTGTTTATTAGCTGTTTTGTGTTTCTTTGGTTACATGCAAGTTCATAGTCTCTTTTAAATACCAGAAAGTTTTTTTCCTACTGATTTATAAACACTATATTGTGGATATACTTTTCACCTGCTGATTATTAACAGGTTCATGGCCTCATCTGCAGTGAAGTTGTCAGGCCCTGACTGTAGGAGCTGGATTTTTTCCCTGTTGTTTTATGTTGAGATTTTCTACAATAACATTTATGTGTGATACATGTTTGTGTTATTCTAGAATTATCTGTGGGCCAAACTTCACTAAAATGAGCAAGTGCTGGACATCAGTGTGTGGGCTCTTAGCCAACCCAACTGTTTGCCACAACTTTCTGTTGCAAATTTTCTAGAACGTAGTGCCACGTCTAAGTAGTGAGAAGTTATAAGTGTCCATTAAGTTCATCACCAGTAAACAAATTTCATTGTCTTTTTGGTTGTAGATTGTTTTTGATTTTTAGTGACCCATGGTAACTGTTTTTCTGTTGTGTTCCGTGTACGTACCTGAATGAAATAGTAAGTTTTTATTTTATCCACACATTTTGGAGGTAGACTTTTTAAAAGTGTTTATAGCTGTAGGCACTCGTCCTTTGTTCACAGATATATTGAATATGTTTCTTTCTCTGTAGGTCATCACTCCGTGTAGGAAGCTCATTTTGTGTGCTGATAACAGAAAAGAAATGGAAGATTGGATTGCAGCTCTGAAGACTGTCCAGAACAGGGAGCATTTTGAGGTTAGAAAAGGAAAACATTTTTATACAAATGCCTGTTGTTGCTTCTGTGGCCCTTTCCCTAACGTCCTGCTGCCTGAGACCTCCACGTGCAGACCAGCGGTTCTGGAACTCATGTTCTCAGCATGTTTCTTACAAAATGGGGGCTGCCACTAGCTCTTTCTGTGGAGTAGACCTGCACACCAGGATCCTGTCCTTCGTAAACCTTCCTCCTCCCTTTCTTGGGCACTTTGTTTAATTTTAAGTTGCCACACTTAAGAATTTCAAAGGTCCACTTATCTTTGCCATCTTTATTTATTTCTTCCAGCCCAGCCAGTACAGCATGGACCACTTCTCAGGGACACACAATTGGTATGCCTGTTCCCACGCCAGGCCAACCTACTGCAATGTGTGCCGGGAGGCTCTGTCTGGGGTCACGTCCCACGGGCTGTCTTGTGAAGGTACAGATGATGTGTTTCTTTTTTTTTTTCCATCTGAAGACCTTTGGGGTCCTTTTTTTTTTATTATTGTTGGGGATTCATTGAAGGTACAAGAAACCAGGTTATACTGATTGCATTTGTTAGGTAAAGACCCTCTTACAATCGTGTCTTGCCCCCAAAAGGTGCGGCACACACCAAGATGCACCCCCTCCCTCCTTTCCTCTCTCTGCTCTTCCTTTTCCCACCCCTCCCTCCTTCTTTCTCTCTCTGCTTTCCCCTTCCCCCAACCCCTCCATGTCATTAATCGTCCTCATATCAAAATTGAGTACATAGGATTCATGCCTCTTCATTCTTGTGATGCTTTACTAAGAATAATGTGTTCCACTTCCATCCAGGTTAATACAAGGGCTGTAAAGTCTCCTTTTTAAATGGCTGAATAGTATTCCATAGAGTACATATACCACAGCTTGTTAATCCATTCCTGGGTTGGTGGGCATTTAGGGCTGTTTCCACATTTTGGTGATTGTAAATTGAGCTGCAATAAACAGTCTAGTGCAAGTGTCCTTATGATAAAAGGATTTTTTTTTCTTCTGGGTAGATGCCCAGGAATGGGATTGCAGGATCAAATGAGAGGTCTAATTTGAGTTCTTTGAGGTTTCTCCATACTTCCTTCCAAAAAGGTTGTATTAGTTTGCAGTCCCACCAGCAGTGTAAAAGTGTTCCTTTCTCTCCACATCCATGCCAGCATTTGCGGTTTTGAGATTTTTGTGATGTGGGCCATTCTCACTGGGGTTAGATGATATCTCAGGGTGGTTTTGATTTGCATTTCTCTAATAATTAGGGATGATGAGCATTTTTTCATATGTTTCTTAGCTATTTGTCTGTTTTCTTTAGAGAAGGTTCTATTCACGTCTCTTGCCCATTGATATATGGGATTGTTGGCTTTTTTCATGTGGATTAATTTGAGTTCTCTATAGATCCTACATATCAAGCTTTTGTCTGATTCAAAATATGCAAATATTCTTCCCATTGTGTAGGAGGTTGTCTGTTTGCTTTGGTTGTTGTCTCCTTAGCTGTATAGACGCTTTTCAGTTTAATTAAGTCCCATTTGTTTATTTTTGTTGCTGTTGCAATTGCCACGGTAGTCTTCTTCATGAAGTGTTTTCCCAGGCCGATATCTTCCAGTGTTTTTCCTATGCTTTCTTTGAGGATTTTTATTGTTTCCTGCTTAAATTTAAGTATTTTTATCCATCTTGAATCAATTTTTGTGAGTGGAGAAAGGTGAGGGTTCAGTTTCTGTCTTTTACATGTGGATATCCAGTTCTCCCAGCACCATTTATTGAAAAGGGAGTCTTTCCCCCAAGGTATGTTCTTGTTTGGTTTATTGAAGATTAGGTGGTTGTAAGATGTTAGTTTCATTTCCTGGTTTTCTATTCCATTCCAAATATCTATGTCTTTATTTATTTATTTTTTTTTGCAGTTTTTGCCTGGGGCTGGGTTTGAACCTGCTACCTCCAGCATATGGGGTCAGCAGGGACTCCTTTGAGCCACAGGCACCGCCTTATGTCTCTATTTTTGTGCCAGTACCATGTTGTCTTGACTACTATGGCCTTGTAATACAGCCTAAAATCTGATATGGTGATGCCCCCACTTTTGTTTTTATAACTAAGAACTGCCTTAGCTACATGGGGTTTTTTTCTGGTTCCATACAAA
>CAUYQV010157238.1:0-14269 GCA_963574575.1 Galagoides demidoff | reverse complement strand
GGCTGCAACCAAAAAATGGCCAGGCGTTGTGGCGGGCACCTGTGGTCCCAGCTACTTGGGAGGCGGAGGCAGGAGACTCGCTTGAGCCCAGGAGTTGGAGGTTGCTATGAGCTGTGATGCCATGGCACTCTACCGAGGGGGATAGCTTGAGGCTCTGTCTCAAAAAATAAATAAATAAATAAATAAATAAATAAATAAATAAATAAATAAATAAATAACAAAATTCTCATCATTTCTATCTCCTGCTTACATAAAGCCCTTTACTGATCCCAAAATAACCTGCTTTTCCCTGCACGACCTGGCCTCTTTCTATCCCACCAGCATCGTTCCAGTCCTCTGCTCTAATGATGTTCAACCAGTGTGCAGAGAATCTTAGGTGTGCCATGAAAATTTTTAAGATGTTCAAAATTAAATTATTTTTGAAAGAAATTCCAAGCACAGTAAGTTTATTTCTTTTTTTAATCAACATAATTTAAACATGCTGTGGAATTTTAACTACAGATTCAAGTGTGCCATGAAATAAAAAAGGTTGAAAACCACTGCTCTACCCCCACTCCCTGATCTCTGGTATATAATCATTTTGACCTTCATTCAGCTCTTCAAAAGGATCATAAGCCTTGAATCACAGGGCCTTTACACATGCTAGCAGGCCCTACTTCCCTGCTTCTCCCTCCTTCTGCGACCTACATCTTCACGTGGCTAACTCCCATCACTCTTCAGATACAGTTCCAATGTTGCTTCTCTAGGGACACGTCCTTAAGCACCACTTCCACACCACGAGGGCTCCTCTCATAGCATCCTATACCTCCTATTCATTGCAATGATGACAATTATAATTAGATAACTTGTCATATCATTCATTGTTTGGTTTTTCCTCCCATGAGACTATAAGTTTGATGAAAGTTGATACTGTTATCTATATTACATTCCTACAAATCCCTCAAGGCTAGCACCTTGTGCTGTATAAAATAATCAATAAATGGATGGAGAAGCTCAGCACCTGTAGCTCGGTGAGTAGGGTGCTGGCCACATACACCGAAGCTGGCAGGTTGGAGCCTGGCCCGGGCCTGCTAAACAATAATGAGCAACTGCAACAAAAAAAATAGCCAGGCGTTGTGGGGGGCACCTGTAGTCCCAGCTACTTGGGAGGCTGAGGCAAGAGAATCACTTAAGCCCAAGGGTTTGAAGTTGCTGTGAGCTGTAATGCCATGGCACTCTACCCAGGGCAACATAGGGAGACTCTGTCTCAAAAAATAAGTAAGTAAATAAATAAATAAATAAATAAATACAAATAAATGGATGGATAGAGTGCTAAGTCAGAAAATATAGATATGGCAGACATATACAAGAAAAAAAGTATGAGTAAATTCCGTCAAAAATGGTTCTGCTGAACACAGAACCTGTGTAAAACAGTTGAGTTCAAACTGCCGGAGCCGTCACCAAGGAAGCTTTTCTTTTCAGCCAGTTAATGTATTTAATGCATTTGCACAACTTTGGTTAGCGATTCAGACTTGGTGTGGACTATCTATTTCTGTTTCAACCTTCGGCTCCTCAATGAATCTCACTAAATAGTATGTTTATTTTTTATGGGTCCTAAAGAAACTCTCTTCTACCCTCTCCCAATTCCAAGAAGGAACTAAGATGGGAAATAGATCAGAAAAATTAAAAAAAAAAAAACCAGAAGAAAGGGGAGAATGGGGAGAAGACACACAACACAATGCTTATTTGTGGTTCTGTTGTTGGTTTTATCCTTCGTTTTGTTCTTTTGCTGAGAGACTGGCGTAGCGTTTTTGCTCGTGTCTTTATCGTTTTCTGTTCCCATTTGAGTCCCATTTTTTGTCTGTTGTGTTTACTGATGTACCCCCTCCACCCCAACAGGGGTAGACACTCAGTACATATTTGTTAAATGAACGATCACAGATTGAGTGTCACATGAGGATGAAAACAAAGTTGTTGGGTTTTTTGTAACTTTCTAGCCCCAGTGCCCAGCAAAGGGCCCAGAATACCATAGGAGTCCAAAAAATACTAGGAGAACAAAGGATTTAATGAACTAATTAAATAACCAATACATAAGTCACTTTAATTCCCCTCATCCAGGATCGGCGCCTGTGGCTCAAGTGGCTAAGGCGCCAGCCACATACACCTAAGGTGGCGGGTTCAAATCCAGCCTGGACCTGCCAAACAACAATGATGGCTGCAACCAAAAAAAAAAAGTAGCCGGGCATTGTGGCGGGCGCCTGTGGTCCCAGCTACTTGGGAGGCTGAGGAAGGAGACTCGCTTGAGCCCAGGAGTTGGAGGTTGCTGTGCGCTGTGAAGCCACGGCACTCTACCCAGGGGGGATAGCTTGAGGCTCTGTCTCAAAAAAAAAAAAAAATTCCCCTCATCCATGTGCTATCCACTTGTTTATATTAAAAAGCATTTTCTTAATGTACGATGCTTACATGAGCATGATTTTTATTTAACTGTAGGAAGGAACAGTGCTTCCCGTAGACATATTTATTTTTTCCAATTGCTGGACTCTCTGGGCTGCCCACATGACAATGCCAAGTTTCTTCACCTAGTCCTGATTTCCTAGAGGAAACGTACAAAGTACATATAAAAATAAATACCCAGCCTTAGAGATCAAGAAAATGATCCCCCAGCTCATATCAAGCCACCACTTTACACCCCCCTGGGTGTGGGGGCTGTGGGGATGCCAGGAGCATGATGAGAAACGGGTCTGAGTTCTAAGTCCCCCATGAGCTCAGAGTTCAGGGGGAAGGTTGATGGGGGAGCTGAAATAAAATAAAATAACCAAAACAACACAGTGTGATGGGCTGTGCAACAGCGGTAAGTGCTGAATGTTACCAGAACGGAAAGGAGGCATAAAATAAAAGAAGACTGAAGGAAACTTTTCATTAGTCGCCACCATAAAGTCTTTGGTCTTCTTGGCCAACATCTAAACAGTGCAGCCCTGGGTCTGGTGCTGACTCTGGTCCCAGAGGAGCCAGAGTTCCCTCTGAGTCTTCTCTAGAGAAGGAAGCTGGACAGGAAATGCAGGGGAGCTGGCAGGCTCTGAAATCCTGACATGGAGCCCAGAGGTCTCCACCCAGCAGTGCCGACCACCAGAATCAAAACTTGAAGCCAGTGCCCCCAGGAAAGGAAATCTTTGCCCTTTAGTGAAGCTGCCTAAGATCTCCAAAGTTAATGTTGGCACTGACTTTCTGCAGGCACAGAAAACTGAGAGGGAACATGAGAGGGGAGAGCAAGGGGTTGTATAGGAACCAAGAGACTGCTGGGCTGGGAAGTGCTGCCTCAGGCCTCCTGGGCGGTAGGGTCAGCTGGCCCAATGCTATCAAAGATATCAAAAATATATAAGCATAAGGAAATCATGTAAAAAAGCACAATGCAGGGTGTGCACATGCATTTAAAACGAGCCATATGATGGACAGGTTAGCAGCCATTATAAATGTAAGTAATTTTTTTTAATATTTTATTTCTTTTTTTCAGATTAATATGAAGGTACATACAGCTAGGTTACATTGTTTGAGTTTGTTATGCAAAGTTCAAGTTGCAATTGGGGCCTTCACCCAGGAGGTGTCCATATACCCCTACGTGTACCCGTTATGTGAACACTGACCACACCCCCTCCCCCTCCCCTCCTTTTGAGTTTAAATGTGTTTTTCTCTCATGTCGGCGTGTAGTTGTTCACCTACTCCTTTCCTGTTAGTATTGAGTACATCGGACACTTGCTTTTCCATTCTTGGGATACTTCACATTTTGGAGGATGTTCTCCAAACCCTTCCAGGTAAATACAAAAGGTGTGTATGCATGCTGTACGGCTTCAATGCTGCACGGCTATAAAGAAAGATGGAGACTTAACACAAGTAATCTTTAATAATAACATAGGAATTAATTATGACACTCTCAATCAGCACAGCAAAATAAAATGTGTACATATTTAAGCTCATATACATAGGCACACTTATTTATGCATATATACATACAGTCTGTGTAGCCAGCCAGGTTAAACCTTTTTTGAATAATCATCTATTATGTAAAGACTTATGTGTGGAAAAAGATCTGTATTCCCAAGCACTCCTAGAAATGCAGATAAACGGGGCACGTGTGCAACCCCACCTGAAGCAGCTAGGACGATGAATGATCTAAAGGAAGGAATTAGTGGGAGAGGTCTTTTCTTTGCTTGGGGGTGTTTTTTGCTCCAACTTTCTTTTATTCCTGTTCAAATTCTTTTTTTAACTTAAAAATAAGAAAAAGCTCCTGAACCCCACTCCCCCAGCAAGACCACGCTGACTGCACCATCATACTGGGATTGCATGTTGCCTCCTTCTCTGTGGCTGATTCTAAATTCCTTGAAGGTGGGGAGCACGAATGGTCTGTCCCTGAATCCCTGGCAATCTGAAGCAGTCTGACAGTAAAGGGAGTCCAGATAGGATTTGTCAAATGGACTTGAGGACAGGTGATTATTTGAACCAAGTAAAACGGCATTCTGCAGAAGGTTAGGAGGTCAGCTCCTTCACTTCTGGAGAAAGGAGGAGACTGAGGCAGGAACTGAAAACACTCCTGTGAATTGAAATGCAACAGGCAAAGCAGGATGCGGGAGGACTCGGTGAAAGAGAAGAGGGAGGAGGGAGGTCAGGAAGTCGGGCTTTGCAATAATGGGCAAACCTGCGTATTAGTCCAGCCTTCGAGAACTATTCCGGGCTTGACACTGCAGCCATTTCCATTTCCACATAAAGAAACTAAGACAAAGGATTTGGACAGACGACATGATGTTCATATATGAACATGCGGAGATTTGAACCCAGGTCAGCTGGCTTTAAATCCAGAAATCTTTACCCCATGCAGGGACACTCCAGAGAGAGTAAGATGTGGTTGGTGGGGGGAGGGGGAGGGGTGAGTGGCTTTCTTATGGAAGGCATGTTGAACCAAGCATGTGTGCTTGAATCCCACCCAGACAGAGGGAAATTCTTTCTGTTTTTGGAAGAGCCAGGTGGAAGATCTCAGCACTAGCCTGTGATGCTGTTTCTATCCTCTGTTTCAGCCCTAGATAACAGGAGGTGTCAGGGTAGGAAGATGGAGAGAAAAAGAATGGATCTGCTCCCACCAAAGGCAGCCACGCTGCATAAACACCAGAAGCAGCCGCAGAGGACAAAGTACGCTGACCTCTTTCCTCAGCTCCATCATGGAAACTGCCATGAGCCAACTTTAAATTCACCGCAGGTAGTTGCAGAGGGAGAATTTACAGGATCCTGCTGGGTCTGTTTTTACTTTATATGGCAGAGTCCTGTAGCCTTTGAATAAACACCTGTGCTCCCACTGAGCTGGGCTAGCAAATAGCACAGTGCCAGGTCTGGAATTTGCAAATCGGGGCTGCAAGAAGGGTCCACAAGCTCCTGTGAAGGAAAACGAATATTCTGCTGGGATGCGAAAGATCTCCGAAGGTCCTGTCCCTTCCCTAGGGAATCCCAGCAGTCTGGAAGATTCCAGAGAGGAAAATGAACAGCTTACCTGAGATAAGCAGGTGCCGGCGGGACGGCCAAGGGCCGGATTGTCGAGGCTGTCATTCCAGCACACTCAAGTCACAGTCACAGATTTAACAAGCAACAACACGAAGATTCTATTTCTCAAGTATTTCTGAGTGTGTAATACCTGACCATATTGATGAAGGTGGCGGGGGTGCAGAGGTGAGCAAAACACACTAAGAGCCTGTGTGGTGATACTCACTCACCCTTTAGTGGGGACAGCTGATGTTCTGGGGATGCTCCATGTGCAACAGCTAGAGTCTGGCATGTCTCGTCTGGTCCTCCCAATAACCCCATGACTGGGAACTCAGAGTATCAAATCATTTAAAAAAAAAAAAAAAACTGGGGCTTAGAGATGAAGTAATTGCCTCGAAGGTCACACAGCTGCCAAGTAGCAGAGCCAGAACTCACAGCTCCTGATGGCAGAGCCGGCACTGAGGGTCTGTCATGCTGCACAGAACATTGTCTCAGGAGAGATCAGAAATCACTAAAGAAAGGACTTTGTGATTTCCGGGATTTGTGATGCTTCCATAGCATGGAATTCCTCTTGGCATCAGCCTTCTATATTGTGGGAATAATAATGGCTCAACCCGGGCACCACGTGAGATTTCCAAACCACAAAGTGGCATGTCCTGGGTGCTCGGCTGGGCTCCCTCAGTCACACACTCTTCCCAACAATGATTCAATGATCACTTGCCATTTGTGTCAAAATCATGAACAATCAGGACACAAATCAGTGTTTGCCAAAGTTCTCCACAGAACTTTATTCTGCAAGATGCTTCTCAAAGAGCTAGAAACGGTAGCTTATATTTATTAAGCTCTTACTGTGTACTGGGGGTGGTACTGAGCACTTTATATGTATTAACTCAATTGTATCTCCCACAACCCTGTGAGACAAGCACCATGCTATTCCCATTTTACAGATGCAGAAACTGAGACCAGATGAGGCTGACTAACTTGCTCAGGGTCACACATCCAGCAAATGGCTCACTCAGACTTCAGAGCCTACCCTCTTAACCATTCTGCATGCTGCTCCTCCAACACATGTGGAAATTGCTGTATGTGTCCTTGGAAACTCAGCAGGTACATCGGCATGTTCGGTAGACTTATTACTAGTCTCTAATACTCAAAAAATAATATAGCAGTGAAAAAAAAAAGAAAAACACACACACACAACAACCAAGTAACAGCAAATAAAAAATATTTACACACAATCTGGGGTAGAAAACAAACAATGGGAAGGGGGAGGCAAGGGAAGGAGGAAGCCACCTTAAGTAGAAATATAGGGAAAAATCCTCTGAGAAGGGGCGGTGCCTGTGGCTCAAGGAGTAGGGTGCCAGCCCCATATGCCGGAGGTGGTGGGTTCAAACCCAGCCTCCGCCAAAAACTGCAAAAAAAAAAAAAAATCCTTCTGAGAAGACATTTAGGCTGAGATAACTGGAAAATGATAGGGGAAATTGATTAAACCCAAAGTTGATTTAAAAAATACATAAAATTGATAAATCTAGATAGACCGAGAGAAAAAGAGAAAAGACTATCAGAAACGAAACAGAAGGCATCACTACAGACCTTTCTGATAGCAAAAGAATAGTAAAGGAATCTGCTGGGCACGGTGGCTCAGGCCTGTAATCTTGGCATTTTGAGAAGCTGAGGTGGGAGTATCATTTGAACCAGGAATTTGAGACCACTCTGGACAACACAGTGAGACCTCCAACTCTATAAAAACTTTTTTAAAATTAGTCAGGCATGGTAGTGCATACCTATAGTCCCAGCTACTCAGGACAGTGAGTCAGGATGATCACTTGAGCCTAGGAGTTTGAAGCTATAGTGAGCCGTGACAAGCCACTGCATCCCAGCCTCAGTGACAGAGTAAGATCCTGTCTCTCATACATAAATAAGTGGATGCAAAAAAAAATCTACAAACCCCTTATGTCTATAAATTTGTCAGCCTAGGTGAAATAAACAAATTCCTTAAAAGATGCAAATTTATCAGAGCTTTTCCGAGAAGAAATAGAAAACCTCAACAGCTTTATATGAATTTAAAAAATTAAATCCATAATTCACAACCTTTCCACAAAAAAAACCAACTTTGGGGCTCAGATGTCTTTTGTAATGAATTATATCAAACATTTAAGGACAGGATTGGGGGGAGGCAATCCTACACCAATTATTTCAGAAACTAGTGTTCAGGAGGGTACACTCCCCGACTCATTTTAGGAGGCTGGTGTTAAACTCTGATTCCAAAACCAGAGAGAGCCATCAAAAGAAACATGTATGGACCAATGCTCCTTCTGAATGTAGATGTAAAATGCCCCCCAAAATATCAGTAGATCAAATCTAAAAATATATCGAAAGGCAATACATCATAACCAGATGGGTTGACACCACGAATGTAGGTTGAAATCTAAGGGATGAGAAAGGGTAAGTCAAGTGAAGACCAAGAAGAAAGTCCTGGACCAACAGGCAGCACCTGCAAGGCTACGTGATGGGAAAGAGCTCAGCAAGTTTGAGAAGCTGGGTGGAGACCACCCTGAATCGCGTTTAGCTAGTTAGAGGGTGGGAGAATGCAGGAGACAGGAGAACCCACAAGGGCTAGAGCCCCCAGGCCTCCCAGATAAAGGTCAGTAGCTTGAATTTTGCCACAAATTTGAATGGAAGTTATTGAACCGTTTGTACCTGGGCAAAGTCATGAGGCAGTTTGTGTTTTAATACTTTTTCCATAGAATGTGGAGAAGCAATTGGTGGGAGAAAAAGTGGAAGAGGACTATCACCTACAAAGCTGTGAGAAGGACCCAAGGGTGCAATGGCAGTGGCCGGAACAGCAGATGGCAAGGGACAGAGGGGAATGAGTCAAAACCAAGAGGCCTTGCAGAAGGTCTGGAGGGGTGAGACCAGGAGAAGTAGCAAGTCAAGTCTGGGTCCTACTTCTCCTCCTCCTGGGAACATTTGGTCCACAAAGAGCCTCTGTAGTCCAATGCACATGAGCTCAGTGGTCAAGGAAGCCACACGTTGAGATGCCAGAGCCAGAAGACAAAGGAAGCCTCATCCCTCCAAATGCGAACCTCCACATCAGATGAGCAAGAAATACATGTAAATCCCTGACAGTGGGGATTTGTATGTTAAAGCAAACATTCTTAACCTAATTAGCCCAGAGAGAAATCGAGTTTATCAGTCTGGCCAATTAAACTCCAGCCTGGCTACAAAATACTCTTACTTCAGCTCTTAAAAGAATTGAAATTAGACAGTTTGGCTCGGCACCTGTGGCTCAAGCGGCTAAGGTGCCAGCCACATACACCTAAGGTGGCAGGTTCGAATCCCCAGCCCGGGCCCGCCAAACAACGATGGCTGCAACCAAAAAATGGCCGGACATTGTGGCAGGCGCCTGTAGTCCCAGCTACTTGGGAGGCTGAGGCAGGAGACTCACTTGAGCCCAGGAGTTGGAGGTTGCTATGAGCTGTGATGCCATGGCCCTCTACCCAGGGGGACAGCTTGAGGCTCCGTTTCAAAAAAAAAAAAAAAAAAGAAATTAGACAGTTTGGGGGCTCTCAAGAGATTAGTGTAATTCTGTTCCTAAAAGGAATTTATGCTGAGATAAATCTAAAGATTTATGCATACAGATGTTTATCATGGTGTTATTTATATTACTAAAAGTTTCTATGAAAATGACCAAGACATTCAAATTTCAGAAGTGGTTAAATAAGCACCATGATTATATGGCCTTATGCAGACACTAAAAATTATATTGCAGAGAATTAGTAAGAGAAGAAACCAGATGCAAATTGCATGTATAAAATGTGTTAATTACACATTTGCATTTATACATTCATTATTTTATGTTATGTGTAGATATATACACACATACATGAATCTATAAACACACATATCCACACACACACACACAGAAGGAAATAAGGGAGAAACACCATAACTGTCCAATAAGTGTGACAGGGTTATTGATCATTTTAGTTTTATCCTGTATTTCCAAAACATTGGGCACATTAAAATATATTCTTTATCTCAAAATCAATACAATGAACATTATGTTTTTAAAATTACAAAACACCATCTCATGAGCTTGAGGAGTAGAGTCTCGGAGAGCATCTTAAAAAGATTATACCTGGCAGCGCCTGTATCTCAGTTGGTAGGGCACTTACCACATACACTGAGGTTTGCGGGTTCCAGCCCAGCTTGGGCCTGCTAAAACAACAATGACAACTGCAACCAAAAAATAGTCGGGTGTTGTGGCGGACGCCTATAGTCCCAGTTGCTCTGGAGGCAAGAGAATCGTTTAAGCCCAAGAGTTTGAGGTTGCTGTGAGCTGTGACGCCATGGCACTCTACCAAGGGTGACATAATAAGATTCTGTCTCAAAAAAAAAAAAAAAGATTAAACCTTACAGAGATCCAATCCTCCATAAAACCACACAACAGGACCTAATGTCACTGTGCTGTGCCATCACACTAATGCTGAAATACACTCATGGAAAAACTCCATGGGGGAACCTGCTTCGATACTCGAGGGAGAGTTAAAAAGGTTATTTTTTTTTTATTTCTTATAGCATAACTGTGTACATTAATGCAATCATAGGGTACAGTGTGCTGTTTTCATATTGAAATACTCTCATCAAACTGGTTAACATAACCTTCACTTCACTTTCCTAGTTATTGAGTTAAAAAGTTCAAGAAGGTTATTTTTGATATGCCCAAGAGTGTATGGATTTGCAAAGCCAGGAGAACCCCTGACTCTAAGTTTCCAGCCTGGATGAAATGAACCGAATCGAACAAAGCAGAGAGCAAACGCTGTAGGCCAGTTGCCCATAGAGGAATCGTAACCTTTGAAAGCTGATTGTGTAAACAGGAGAAGGAGGCGGAAGATGTATCTCTGTGTCCCCAGAAACCCCTGGTCACCGGTTGCGTTGATCCCAGGATGTGAACAGCCAGTGTTTTCTGGGGAACTAACAATACCACCCGCTCAGTCAAAACAAAGTGACTTCTGCACAATGGACACGCACCCGTTGATTTGTCTGAAAATATTTCCTGAGAAGAAAAAGCCCATAATCTGTGCTCAAAAGTTTAACGACCTGAGAACCAAGAAATCACAGATTAAAGTGTTCTTTGTGAATCAAGTAGGAAAGACATGGGAAAAATGGAGAATTCACGCTTCGTTGGGTGGGGCAAAGTCAGTCCCCAGTGTAACAGACCTAGACATTATTTTTAAAAGGTTTTTGTTTAAATTTTTTTTTCTTTGAGACAGAGCCTAAAGCTGTCACCCTAGGTAGAGGGCCATGGCATCACAGCTCACAGCAACCTCCAACTCCTGGGCTCAAGTGAGTCTCCTGCCTCTGCCTCCCAAGTAGCTGGGACTACAGGCACCCACAACACCAGGGCATCTGCCATAACACCTGGCTATTTTTTGGTTGCAGCCATCATTGTTGTTTGGCGGGCCCGGCTGGATTTGAACCCACCAGCTCAGGTGTATGTGGCTGGTGCCTTAGCAGCTTAAGCCACAGGCACTAAGCCTATTTAAATATTTTTTGATATAAATTTTTCACTTAAGGCTCAGTGCCCATAGCACAGTGGTTACAGCGCCAGCCACATACACCAAGGGTGGCAGATTCGAACCCAGCCCAGGCCAGGTAAACAACAATAACAACTGCAACAAAAAATAGCTGGGCATTGTGGTGGGCACCGGGAGGCTGCGGCAGGAGATTTGCTTAAGCCCAAGAGATGGAGGTTGCTGTGAACTGTGACGGCACAGCACTCTACTGAGGGTGACATAGTGAAACTGTCTCAATGAAAAAAAAAAAAAAGAAAAATTTTTCACTTAAAAAATCTGATTTCCACTTTTTCCCTGAAAAGTTGGAAAAATTGACCTCATGGGTCCATAGTCCCACCCAGCACTAGTTAACGGACTGGCCTCCTTCATTCATTTGCCATATTTCCCTGGTTCCTTTAATTTTTTGAGTTTGCAGCCCTGCTGTGTATGTTCTCTCCCTGTTCAAAATGTGGCATTGCCTTTATTCTGCTGTGATTGTGTGCAAAGTAAGAGTAACCCGGGCCTAAGCGAGCACATGGGAGGGCTCTCTTTTGAGTAAAGTACGTAGACTTTGTGACCACTGTTTTGGATGATCTAAGATTTTAGTTTTTCAGCTTACTTTGTGATTTCTTTATGGGTCCAAAATGCTAGATAATCAGTCTCCAAATTCGTGAAGCATTTCTAGGTCCTTCTTCAAAGCTACTTGTTTTACTACCAGCCTAACGTCTGTCCATGTACTTTCATTTGTAGACGGTAAGAGAGATTGCTTGAAAAGGGGACCACAGGGAGAGCAGCTCTCCTTGTTGTCCACACCTCCTCCTTGTCTTAGATGCCAGAAATCCACCTTAAGGAGGACAAGAAGAGCATCCTTCCACACAACGCCTCGAGCCTTCTCCCCCATAAATCCGCATCTGAACCACCAGGCCAAGTTGTTGGGGCCCCTCTTCTACCTCCCAGAGCCAAGCAGCTGTGCGCTCAGGTATCTTACTGCAAACCAGATATCCTGAGACCTGACTTGCCTTCTGCAGCTGGATCCTCAGGGATCTGGCTTGTCAAGGGAATGGGGATGTAGGGACAGAGATTCCCAGAAGTACCCGTTATTTCATATCCCAAGGAGGTACTAGACATGGGAAATATAGAGCACAATTACTGAGGACTGTTCCCCCACCCCACCCCAGATGACCACAAATAGAACCATGGAGGTTTTTCTTAAGCAAAAAGGGAGCAGAGAGGAATGTCTTAGGCAAGGCTCTCTCTATAGCAGACACCAAAGCAAGAAACTGGGGGAAACTCACACTTTAGTTGGGGAGTGATCACAGGAAATCTGGCATGGGAGGAGAAAAATAATTCAGTGAAAAGACAGAAGCGAACATCAGCAGCATTAATGGGAAGGTTACTGCTGGGAGCACTGGGGACTCAACCCCACCAAGGGCCCTCTGATGGTCAGCGTGGAACACACCTCGGTATTGTCTCACTACAGAGCTACAAGCAAGCTGGGTGGGCCAACTTCTGTCCCCCATAGTGAAGGGTGGCTGTGGAGGTATTTATTCCCTGCCACTTCTGGTCTTCCACATGCAGAAGCCAGGCACAATCTTATGGCCAGATAAAGTCCATAGGCAGAGAGATGCCTGTGCTTGAGGTGTGAAGCCATCACTGTGTTGGAAGCTGATCACCCAAGGTTCAAGGTTGGCCAAGAGGACATGGGCTAAAGGGGACAACATAGCTAAAAGGGATGCTCTGGCTTACTTACCTGGACTAAGGGGGGCAGAGTTTACTTCACTCACAGTTGCATTCAAGGCCCCACATTTGTCAGCTTCTCTCTTTGCTGTTCTGCTGCCTTCTGCTCCCAGCAGTAACAAGATGGCAGCAGGGACTTCATTCCCTACATCTTTTCAGATTCACTTTTAATAGGAAATACTAAGTCCTTTTCCCCAAGAGCTCTTATCTTTAGAGACACATACTAAAAAGTATAGAGATGAAGTGATAGGATGTTAGGAATTTGCTCCAAAATAATCTACTGTGGGTGGTGATAGAATGAAACAGGACTGATAAAAGCTTTTTCGTTATGGTGTGTATATGAGAGTTACCTCTGTTTATTATTATAGGTACCTCTATTTTCATGAATGCTGGAAAATTTTCATAATAAAAAGTTTATTTTGAAAAAGTACCTTTTGCTCAAGTATAAGCTAAAGACTTACTTCATTTCCTTGGCCTTTCGTGAGCCACCATCCCTGAGCCATTCACTGAGAACAGGGGAAAATAAGGACCCCAATGGCCCAGGTCTAAATCATGTGTTTCACTTCTGAACTGAGGGGAAAAATGCTATTAGAAGCTCAGGGGACACAGCTGGAGGGGTAGCTTAGCAGAGATTAATCATAGACAATTACCAGAAGAATAGTAAGGAGTGTTAAGTTCAAAAATACACAGGTCCTCCGCACCAAGAAGACAGAAAATACAGTGGACATTGAGTATCTTTACTCATCCAGCATCCCTTGCCCTGTCATGGTAACAGCAGTGCAGTTTTGTCCCTACTCCCTCCCTAGAGATTAGGCACCCCTTGATCTAATGGTTCATGTGACCTGGTCTGGCCAGTGAGGGGGAGGCTATGGTGATTGGTGCAAAGATGGGCACATGACAGTGGACCAGCCAGTGAAAATCAATCTGGGACATTCTCTGCAGCCCTCTTCCCTCTGGGGTGGCCAAGCTACAGGATGAAAGTTTGTCACTGCTGGTGCCATCTTTGCCATCACTTGAGGAACATCTACCAAAGAAAAAGTCTGACAGGGAAGAAAGTGGAGCCAAGTTCATTCCTTTTGGAAAGACATCTGGAGAACACTGAGAGAATTAAAAATAGACCTGCCATTTGATCCTGCAATTCCTTTATTAGTATATATCCAGAAGACCAAAAATCAAATTACAACAAAGATATTTGTATCAGAATGTTTATTGCAGCCCAATTCATAATTGCTAGGACATGGAAGAAGCCCAAATGCCCAATGACCCACAAATGGATCAATAAATTGTGGTATATGTATACCATGGAATACTATGCAGCCCTAAAGAAAGATGGAGACTTTACCTCCTTCACGTTTATATGGATGGAATTAGAAAATGTTCTTCTTAGCAAAGTATCTCAAGAATGGAAGAAAAAGTATCCAATGTACACAGCCCTACTTTGAAACTAATTCATAGCTTTTATAGGAATGTCA
>CAUYQV010157236.1:0-10363 GCA_963574575.1 Galagoides demidoff | reverse complement strand
TTGTAAAAATCAACAATACAGAGACTGGCAATAAGCAAAGGCAGGATAATGGACATGGTTTTATTTCACTGAGACAAGTATCATAATATGTGTTTTAAAAGTCTTCCATACCCCTGGCTCGGCGCCTGTGGCTCAATTGGCTAAGGCGCCAGCCACATACACCTAAGGTGGCGGGTTCGAATCCCCAGCCTGGGCCCGCCAAACAACAATGATGGCTGCAACCAAAAAATGGCCGGGCGTTGTAGCGGGCGCCTGTGGTCCCAGCTACTTGGGAGGCTGAGACAGGAGACTCGCTTGAGCCCAGGGTTGGAGGTTGCTATGAGATGTGATGCCATGGCACTCTACCCAGGGGGATAGCTTGAGGCTCTGTCTCCAAAAAAAAAAAAAAAAAAACACATACCCAAAGGGTACCAGCCTAGGGTGTGCTCCCTGGAAAAACTGTTTTCAAAATGGCTTTTTCTTGACTGATTTGGTCTCTGGACACCAGAGGAGTTTGTATGAACGCAATTCAGTGTGCAGCTTCAGGCAGGGTACACTGACGCTGAGACTTGTTTTTTTTTTTCACCAGAATAACACTTGGAAATATTTACTCTGAGTGTCACAAAATAGTAACAATCATAACTTGGGCTTTCATAGTGCTTTAAAACATACACCATCTAAAGCAAACTAACTTTCAAATGTTACTACTATTTTTACTACTATTAGAAATAATGGTAGTCTTTGTATCCAATGATACTGTTTTTTTCTGAGCCAACCATACTTTGTGAAGCACTTTGTATATTTCATTTACTCCATTCTAGAATTCTATAACTTAGGCCAGGCATGGGGGCTCATGCCTGTAATCACTGTGGGTGAATTGCCTGAACTTAGGACCGGCCTGAGTAAGAGCAAGACCCTGTCGTTGTAACAAATGCTGTACCTTGTGGCAGGCACCTGTAGGCCCATCTACTTGGGAGGCTAAGACTAGAGGATTGCTTGAACCCAGGAGTTTGAAGTTACTGTGAGCTATGACGACGCCATAGCACTCTACCTAGGGCAGTGGTTCTCAACCTTCCTAATGCTGCGAGCCTTTAATACAGTTCCTATGGGCCTCGACCTATAGGTTGAGAACCACTGACCTAGGGCAACAATGTGAGGCTATCTCCAAAAAAGTAATAATAATAATAATAATTTAAAAAAATTAATTTTAAAAAAGAATTCTATGACATAAAGGCAGGTATTTTTTGTGTCCTTTATAAAGATGATGAAACTGAGGAGGCAAGTGGCTAGGCTGATGGGCTATGTCACATCTGTGTGCAGTCTGTAAGCACCTTTGGGATGTGCATGCCAGCTCTTCTTTGACTTATGCAGCAGGTAAACCTGTGATTACATCTCTATTATAATGCAACTATTAATAATTGCCCTGACCCAGTGCCTCTATGTCAGCCAAAACTATGCAGTGAGGAGCTTCAAAATACCCAAGTATCAAACATTCCAATTTCTTAAGAAATACAAGGTAAGAAGAACATGAGTCTTGATCTAGGATAATGAAACAGACCAAGACAGTTCCAGACCTTGCTGCCTGCCCCCAGCCTTGAATCTCTTCTCACCTGCCCTCAGACCTGACCAGGTCTGGCTGACACATGCTTTCCATGCTGAGGATGGTAAGGCCTCCCCCATGCAAGCTGCTGGACATTCTCTCTGGAAGCTAGTGGGCGCACTCCCTAGGGAGTCCAGTCCAACTTAGCTCTGCGCTGCATGACAGTTGTTTCTGCTCGACCTAACCCAAACCTCCCCTGGGAGAGGTCAGAAAAGGGCCCACGGGGCACTTCCTCATCAATCACTTCTCATCTCACCTTGGGGATCCCTAACTATGCAGGCCAGATATCTGAATATAATTGTTGAAAACAACAAGACTGGTCAATAGCTAAGAGTCACAATAGGGCCTTTGATTCCAAGGTCATTGCTCTTTCCACTACACTTGATAGCCCTGTTGTCAGATAAATATGTGTTTTGCTTTAGAAATGAGTTCATGATTTAGAGGTATATTGGTAATATTTGGGGGCTGTGAGGACCCATTAGTACTTGTCCAATTTTGCCAAAGACTATTTACCATGTGTAAGTACAACAGCGATCTTAAATCCAAATGAATTGAAATACTTTGGAGAAACTAACAATATTCACAGAAATTATAAAGACTGGTAAAGATACCCAGGGTGCTGAGCGCAGTGGCTCATGCCTATAATCCTAGCACTCTAGAGGCCAAGGCGGGCAGATCACTTGAGCTCAGAAGTTCTAGACCAGCCTGAGCAAAAGTGAGATCCCACCTCTTAAAAATAAAAAGCTGGCTGTCGTGGTGGGTGCCTGTAATCCCAGCTACTTGGAAGGCCAAGACAAGATGATTGACTAAGCAAACTATGATTTAGCCCTATAATTTTCCAGTGCTGGGCAAGGCACAGTGGCTCATGCCTATAATCTTAGAACTCTTGGAGACCAAGATAGGAGGATTGCTTGAGCTCAGGAGGTTGAGACCAGCATCAGCAAGAGCAAAGACTCCATCTCTGCTAAAAATAGAAAAATCAGCCAGGTGTGGTAGTGGGCACCAGTAGTCCTAGTGACTGGAGAGGCTGAGACAAAAGGATTGCTTGAGCCCAGGAGTCTGAGATGGCAGTGAGCTGTGGCACCACTGCACTCTACCTGGGGTAACAGAGTAAGACAGTCAACAACACCACCACCACCACCACAAATCCAGTCCTGGTTTCTTCCCAACTAGAGCCATAACTTTTAGCAAGTAAAACCTGTAGGTTTTTGGGAACTCACTGGCACATTGTAACATAGTTGATATTCTAAATCTTGGCTTACAACCCACTTTGGGATGTATGTAGTAAAGGAACAGTATTATTTGAGACCATCTGTAGTTCCTTGTTCTACACTCTGCTCCAGCATGCTCTTTTGTCAGTTGCCTACCTAATATTTTAAGCAAAAATTATCTTCGTTAGCTATCTACTGCATGGGAACACCAGAAGGGCTTAGCCACATCTAAAATCATTCTTCTTGGTCAGTGGTTTTCAACCATGCCTATACTTAGACTCACCCTTTGGAACTTTAAAAATGAAAAGTGTAACACCTGGGCTGCACCCCAAACCACTCAAGTCAGAATCTCTAGGTGGTGGGACCCAGGTAACAGCATATATTGAAGCTTCCCAAGCGATTCCATATTAATGTGCAGGACAAGTTAGAACCACCATTCTCAGTGTTATGAAAACAGCATTTGCAGTGGACGCTGTATGGAATAAATACCATAATTTTGAGCTGTTAGGATGCAGTTCCACCAAAATTATAAAATGAAGACTTAGTAATTTTAATCAAAATTATTCAGGCTCATAGCACCTTACATGCCAAGTATGAGGCCCTCTTTACAGGTAGGTAAGAGGAAAATGATTTGATCTTAGCATCCATTTGTGACATAATCAATAAGTTTTAGATCTTTCCTTCTGGTTTCCGATAAAAGGCATCTCACAACACTCTTGTAAAGTGACAGGGGTAATAGGAACATCTTTTGTTGTTAAGAGCTCTCAAAACCCTTGGAATTTCCTGGGTGACAGAAGCTTCTTTTGTTCTAATGAGCTGATTCTTGATGCAACCTTAGGTAGCTTCAGGATGGAACTGGCTGCCAGAAAGAACAAGCCTTAATTAGAAGCCTAGAACTTTCATCCCCACTCCCCCCAACCTCTGGGAGAGAGAAAGGCTGGAGATTAATAATCGATCATGCTAATAATCGATTATGCCTACAAGATGAAACCTCTAAATGACAAGGATCAGAGAGCTTCTGAGTTGGAGACCACATACACATGCCCCTGGGGTAACACACACTAACTCCACAGGGCAGAAGCGCCTGGGATCAGGAGGAACCTTTTGGACCTCACCTTATGAGGCTCCTTATCAGTTGTTTCATCCTTTATGAGATCCTTTATGAGATCCTTTATAATAAACCCAGAAACTAAGTAAAATGCTTTCCTGAGTTCTATGAGCCATTCTAGCAAATTATCAAGGGATCATGGGAACCCTCGATGTATATAGCCAGCCAGTCACAATTATGAGATGCCCGAGACTTTAAACTGGCACCTGAAGTCAGGGCAGTCTCATGGGACTGTGCGTTTAACTTGTGGGGTCTGATGCTAACTCCAGGCAGTTAATGTTGGAACTGAAGTGAACTGCAGGACATCCAGGTGGTCTCCAGAGTTGGAGAACTGGTTACAGGTGTGAGGAAAAACCCCACACACTGCTGTCAGAAGTGTTGTGTGGGTAGGAAGAGATGGTACCACCAGTGAAAAAAGGCCCCAGACATCTCCCAGGGAATATGAAAAGCCACCAATTAGGAGCCTTGAGCATTCAAGAGGAGGAGATGAAGGTCAATGCAGGGCATATAAACATCCGCTAAGGAAAGAGAAACTTCTGGAACAAAGAAATTAAAGTGTTTTATTGGTTTTATAAAGTGTGGAAGATATAAAAACAGATGTAGGAAAAGAACTTGAAGGGCAAAGGTAAGTTGTTTTTTTTTCCTAAGAGCTATAGCCAACCCGTTTATTCAAGATGTCTGGTTTATAAATTGACCAGAATCTTGGCTCTTCCCCCGTCCTCTGCCCACTGCCAAACTATTTTCCATTTATTCACAACAAATTTATCTTACGAGTCTAGAAAGGAGAAGAAAATCAAACTGTTCGGCGTTTCATACGTTTTAACAAGGATGCTGTTAAAACCAAATACCATTATTTTTAACTCAATCACAAGTAAACAGAAAGGAACAAATGTTCCTTTTCACAAAAGGGAAAACACGACATTTTCATAAGCAAATTCTCTCTGACTCTATGGATTTTAATTTAGTTCTTTGCTTTTCTGGCTTATTTTTCTGAACTTGACTGCTCTAAACCTGACTTCCAGCAGCTAAGACATCCCAGCCAAACACTATTTCTGTAAACTAATTTCTGGGGGCTTCACCTGCTTAAAACAACCTTCAGCCCACTGTACTCTGACACTCTGTTATGCTGTTACTGACACTGGACCTTCACTTGTGGACCCTACAGTTTGTTTCATGGCAGTGAGGGATAAAATGAGCTACCAAACAGGAAACCTTCCTTGGGGCCACCAAGTTCTTCACCCAAAAGCTACTACTTTAAATGCACCAATACTATCACTTGTAGCCCCAAGGTCAGGAACATCCACACCTGTTGTGTGAAAGGTTGTTTTCTCCCCCTAGCAGAAAATAGGATGGATTAGTAAAACTAGAGGTTGAAAGGTCAAAATTTTAACATGATTATTTTACGACCACGGGAAGGTTACTTAAAGGCCTTCTAAATTAGGGAAAAGTTTTGACTCCCCTTAGTGACATTGCTTAGACATAGGTCACAGGCAGGGAGACATAAGCCCCCAAATTCTACTTGACTGTTGACAAATTTTACAAACGCATCTGACAAAGTAGACAGTGCCCTAAAAAAGCCTTGGTGGCCCACTCTGCTCCATGGTCATGCTTTTTATTTTGGTATTTTCTCTTAATACAAACACGAATACAAATCTCCTTTTACTAAATATTTAACATCTTACAGAGTCAGGTATTTGCTGTCTTTACTCCCTGCTGGGAGATCACACCAGCAGGCCTCACATTTTTTTCTAGACCAGGAGCACAATAGCCTCGTGTGTTAAGCTTCTAACAGGGAAGGGGATTGTTTCAGTCATGCGAAACTTAAAAAGTACACGCTGCATCTAGCTGATCCATTATTTCCTACATTTTTGTCTGGCTGACAAAAGAAGGAAGTTAGGAAGAAAAAAAAATAAAGAGTCGGTTCATCAAAGATAACCATTTTTCCAATTCTGGATTTTAAAACATGACTCATCATGTTTGGCTATGTCTAACGCATTTTTGCTCCTGCAAATACAAAGTTTAACTATGCTGTTCATTGGATAAAGAAATCAATCTTCCTACTCCCTTGCTTAAAATGCTTTCATGGCCCAATAGGGGGAAAACCCTGTGGTTTGCATAAAGAGCCCTTCCATTCACCATCAGACTGGGACATGAAGAGGTGAACATCCACACGCTCAGAACTGGGCGGCCCCGGTGCTCTCGCCCCCCTCTTATCTTGTCCACTCCTGGAATGCGTGACCCTCTTCCATGTGTCTGCCTCTGTCTGGCATGTGTTGGTTCCCGCAGCTAGATTAGTCTTTCTTTAAACCCCCTAGTTAGTACCTAGTTTCAAAGCCATCTCTTGTGAGGACATTTCTTCGAATCAAAAGTCTTTACTTCTTTTCCATCCTCCCAACATCGTCTTCTGCACCTCTGCTACGGTATTTACCACACTCACTGCTTTTAGATGTATCCAAGATAACGAAATTAAACTTCCTTGAAGATAGTGGTATTAAAATTTTTATTTTTTAGTTTCTATTTATTTTTTCTTTGAGACAGAGTCTCACGTTGTAGCTACTAGTAGAGTGCTATGGCATCATAACTCACAGCAACCTCTAATTCCTGGATTCAAGCAATCCTCTTGCCTCAGTTTTTTCATTTTTAGCAGAGATGGGGTCTCACTCTTGCTCAGGTTGGTCTCAAACTCCTGCGCTCAAGCGATCTACCTGCCTCAGTATCCCAGAGGACTGGGATTATAGGTGTGAGCCACTGTGCCTGGCTGGTATTAAACATTTTTCAAGATTGAATCTGGTGAACACAGTTTATTTCTTGTCCCTAAGCATATCTTGTTACCATTTGGTATCTAAATTAGTCAATTTTAGACTAAAATGGTACTGAAGATATTTTCTTTGCTGATCACTATATTGCTATTCTAAATTAGTAATTCTGATGAAAGAAATCATGAAAAAATGTATCAGGCAATATTAAAAGAGAAAAACACGAAATTCTATATAAATTGGTTAATTCCACCAGATAGGCATTAGGGGTTTACTTTATAAAATAACAGAAATAACCATTTTCAAACTTTACAATTTTTTTTTGCTCAAATCAAAATAGATTCCACATTTTTAACAAGTCACATGATCCAATAACATCATTATTATTGAGATCAGGTATTATCAGATAGCAAATGACAGTTCCTAAATTTTAACTGTTGGCTATAGACTTATAGATGCAGGTAATTCCCAATTGACCAGGTAAATTTGGAAAGAAATTGTAGGAAGTATAAATCCTCACACTTCAGTTCACACACTAGATTTCTAACCCCATATCAAGCTTCACAAGAAGCATTAAGAGGACCTTTTAGTTAACATTCATTCTTTTCTCGTCTTCCTCCTATAACATCGTTTCAAAGAGTGAAATGACTTAAATGCAGTAAGAGAAAAAAACAAAACAAAGAGGGGAAATACAACCTTAATTAAGTACATTTTTAACAGCAAAGCATCTTGCCACAATTTTCTCCATCCAGACAATATGTTTCCCAAATGTCTTGGTTTCCCACTCAAACCCTTCTTCCCCATCTCTTCCTTCTCTCCCAACACAGCTCATTAATTCACCACCCAAAACCATTCAGGGCCCCATCCCCAGACTCTAATCTCACCAGGCCTTCTGCACTTTTCATGTCAGTTCTTTAAGAACAACCTGGCTGGCTCAGTGCCTCTGGCTCAAGCGGCTAAGGCACCAGCCACATACACCTGAAGTGGCGGGTTCAAATCCAGCCTGGGCCCACAAAACAACAAGGACGGCTGCAACCAAAAAATAGCCAGGCATTGTGGCAGGCGCCTGCCCGAACCCTCCCCCCCCCCCAGCTACTTGGGAGGTGGAGGCAGGAGAATGGCTTGAGCCCAGGAGCTGGAGGTTGCTGTAAGCTGTGATGCCACGGCACTCTACCCAGGGTGACAGCTTGAGGCTCTGTCTCAAAAAAAGAAAAGAACAACCTGGCCTATCTGATATCTAATGGAAGAAATCCATTTGTGTTTAGTTTTGTAGCGATGGGGTCTTGCTCTGTCACCTGGACTAGAGCGTAGTGGTGTCACTAGCAACCTCTAGATTTGGGGCTCACATGATCCTCCTGCCTCAGCCTCCTGAGTAGCTGGGGCTACAGGCACATACTACCACACCACACTAACTTTTTTTTTTGTTTCAGTTTTTAAGAGACAGGGTCTTCATTATGTTACCCAGAATGGTCTTTAATTTCTGGCCTCAAGGGATGATCCCACATGAGGATATTAGGTGGGGTGGGGGGGAAATGGAGAACATTATATAGATTTATGATTTATTAACTTATATTCCTGCTCATTTCACTTCAGATTTCCTAATAGATTATGAATATATACCAAACATGAGGGAAAGTTCCTAGCAGAAAAAGGCATAGGAATGGTAGAAATGTATTCACTCAACAAATATTAATTAAGCACCCAGTATATATACATCAATTACCTTTCTTTTTTTTTTGAGACAGAGCCTCAAGCTATCCCCCTGGGTAAAGTGCCATGACATCACAGCTCACAGCAACCTCCAACTCCTGGGCTCAAGCGAGTCTCCTGCCTCTGCCTCCCTAGTAGCTGGGATTACAGGCACCCACCACAATGCCCGACTATTTTTTGGTTCCAGGTGTCATTGTTATTTGCCGGGCCCGGGCTGGATTTGAACCCGCCAGCTCAGGTGCTGCGCCTTAAGCTGCTTGAGCCACAGGCGCCGAGCCCAGTTACCTTTCAAGACCCTAAAGATACAGCAGTGAACACCACAAGAAAACAAGGAGAGAGCACAGCACTGGCTGAGGGGCTGTTAGTGTGTGTCTCCTGCATCTAGAGGGCACAGAGGCCTCACTGAGGAGGTGACAGCTGAGCAGAAGTGAGGCATACAAATATTTGGAGGATTAACATTTCAAGCCCAACATAAATCTGCAAAAATTGTAAACTAGAAGCATCGTTGATAAATTCAAAGGGAAATAAAGAAGACAACATGCATGGACTAAGCAGCATATTTGATGCTGAGCTCAGAGTCAATGGGGCAGGAGTGAGGGCAGAGCAGGCAGGGCCTTGCATATCATTTGGAGACATGGAGCTTCTCAGCACAATTATCTCTTTTGTCTTTTTGACAGAACACCCAGGTGTTGGGTAGAGGACATACCCGGGTGGTCAGGGGAAGGCAGGAGGCCCTTGGCATCACCCAGAGGGAAGCGGGCACAACCTGAAGCAGGGTAGTAGCAGTGGAGGCAACAGGATGTGGTCCGTTTGACAGATCGTGAAGCAAGATTCGTTGACTGATTAAACAGAAGCGAAAAGATTCAAGGAAGACCAATGTTTCTGGCCTGAGAATCAGAAATAATACTTGCTGCCCTGGTGGTAAAGGTGGGCATGGCTGCCTTCCAGGAAACCAGAGCTGCTATATAGAGATGGCCCACAAGGACCAAGTTGTGTTACTCATTTAAAATTTTTAAAAATTTTGTCTGTACATATTCTCTAAGGGAGAAAGACTCATTTTCCTCAGGCTGGGTTTTAATGACTACCATGCAGAATGACCAACTTTCATGAACAGAACACTAATGTTCTTTCTGCCTGCTTCAACATATAACCAACTAACCAACTACAGACCCTGGGTCAATTAGGAGGGAACAAACAGAAGGACCTGATCTAGACCGAGCTTAACCAGTTTTTTGGTGGAGGATAAATCAGAGAGAATACCTAAACCAGGGTGAAGACATTTGATGTCTACGTCAGCCAATACACATTAGCTCCTAACTTTATAAAGACGAACACGCACCTGGAGCAAAGATGGTTCGTAAAGGTGGATCAGGAAAGGGGAAGGGATGGAGCCACCCGAGAAAAGTCTTTTCCATTTTCGGAATGAATGAACCCAACTTTCCCCTGAATTATCCCCAGAGCTTCCTATGTCCTCCTAGAGTGTGTTCTATGTAAACAGACTCAGTTAAGTTTGAACCTTAATCCCAGATTGTAGTTTAATCACACGTAGGCTGGGATGTGCATTAAACGAAAACCGAACCATCATCCCTCCAAGACACTGCACAGTATTTCCCACTGAGTCATCCATTATAGTCTATCGTATTTCACCTTTTCACGTGAAAGGGTTAGCCTGCAAGCATAAGCTTTAAACATGGAAGGTTTTACAGGTCATTTAAAAAAAGATAAAACATAAAAATTAACATTACACTAAATATACATATTTAAAATATTTCTTAAATGACTTAAGGGTGATAAAATCACCCAGTAGCGTGGGTAGGAAGTGCTACATTACTGTCCTTTAAGTGTAAAAACCTTAAAAGGAACTTAAAAAGCCCACGCTGTGCGGTGACCACTCTCTACAGGGTGTTGTCCATTAAAGCTGAAACCAACAGACAAGCTCTCTACGTTTGTCAACATCGACCTTTCAAGCTTCATCATCCCCCAGTTCTAGCAGCATCTC
>CAUYQV010157232.1:0-15998 GCA_963574575.1 Galagoides demidoff | reverse complement strand
ATACCAGAGATTCTACTACAAAACTCTTAGAAGTGATCAGGGAATACAGTAGCGTCTCAAGTTACAAAATCAACACTCATAAATCAGTAGCCTTTATATATACCAACAAAGTCAAGCTGAAAAAATAGTAAAGAACTCTATTCCATTTACAGTAGTGCCAAAGAAGATGAAATATTTGGGAGTCTACCTAACAAAGGATGTGAAAGACCTCTATAAAGAGAACTATGAAACTCTAAGAAAAGAAATAGCTGAAAATGTTAACAAATGGAAAAACATACCATGCTCATGGCTGGGAAGAATTAACATTGTTAATATGTCCATACTACCCAAAGCAATATATAATTTCAATACAATCCCTATTAAAGTTCTACTGTCATACTTTATAGATCTTGATTTATATGTTTTTATGTTTTGTGTACTCAAGTATCTCTCTAAGAGACTGCGATACTTTTGTTCTCTTCTTTTTGCCTCCTTGAACGTTTGGGATAACTCAAACATCTTTCTGGGTTCTGAGATTCTTTCTTTTCTGTGTTCTACTTTATTGCTGAGACTCTCTAGTGTATTTTGAAATTCCTTGAATGCCTCTTTCAATTTTTTAAACTCTGTTATATCCTTACTTATTATGTCTAGATCCTTGGTAACTTATCCTTTAATTTTGTTTATTTCTTAAAACAGCTTTTAAACATCCTTTTACCACTTCTCTCAAATTTAATTCATTTTATTTGGCATCCATATTCTGAATTCCACTTTTGACATCTTATCAAGTTCTTTATGAATGGGATTTTTTGCCGTAGAACCATTATAATCCCTCAGGGGGCTTGATCACAGATTTTTCATGTTGTCAGTTTTTCTTTTTTCTGATTTGTCCCCATGTTTGTTTGCTATTTATTTATTTATTTAACAACCTGCTAAAATGTTAGTGTTTCTGTGTTGAGGTTAAGAGATATTATGTTTGGGTACAATTAGCCAGCTTGCAGGAGGCAGTAAGGGTGTGGAGAGCAGAGACTAGGCCAAGCAAACGACATGCTGGTCTGCCAGCTTTACTATTGCTCAGCAGTCTCTAGGGCTAATTGTATGGCCCATCAGGTGGGTTGCTATGGGATCTGACTTCCACAGAATTTAAAGCTCTCCATACTCTTTCTAGGACTTGCCAAAGTGGATTGGAAACTCTTTGTTCCACCTGTTGCTCAGTAGATTTTAAGGCTGTGTGTTTGCCATATTTGGCAGTCCAATCTCAATGTCAGAGACCACAGGAATTCAGACTTCACTACTAGTCTTCCTGGATCTGTCAGAAGCACAGTGGTCATTCCCTGCTCTGGCAACATTCCCAATAGGAGTAGTTACATCACAAGTATGATGGGGTGATGTCAGTTTCAGAGGCCCTAGGCATACAGTTTACCTGCTCTTTCCTGCAACTGCCACAAGCAAAGCAATAGTTCACTGATTTGCTGTCTTGTCAAGGAGGTTTTCAGATTAGATGAACACCAAGTCCAATGGGTCTGATGCTTGGTTCAGAAGCACCAGGAGATAATGTTCACCATGTCCTTTATCGGGCCTGCAGAGACAAAGCAGATCTCTGCTTTAATGGCCCACCTGAGATCTTTAAGACTGATCAGATGCCAAATATTGTAAGTTGATGTCATCTTCAGAGGCCCCTCAAACACAGGGTTCATCATGCCTTCCAGTAAGAAGCAAATGTTCATAGCTCTGCCTCCCCACCTGTTAAGTTTTTGGACCACTCAATTGTCCATTGTGTCTGAGACAAGACTCAGAGGTCCTTAGAATGCAGAGTTCACCACCCCCCTTCCTAGGCCTACCAGAAGAAAAGTGGTTGTACAGGGTTCTTCTAATCCTCTCAGGTACTTTAGGAAAAATCAGTTGTCAAATGTGGTGGCCTAATACAAGTTTCAGAGGCTCTGGGAGTTCTAAGTGCCCTTTCTGAGTCCTGCCATAGGCCCAAAGTAACAGTTTAGGGCCCCACATTTTAGGGACTGCTCTTCCCCTCCCCCATCTGTTCCAGAGTTCAGATCTCCTTGTGCTTTATGGGAAAAACACTTGGTCTCACGTTGCCAGGGATGGCTAATGGCAGCCTATAGTCTACTCAGACCTCCATCCAACCTCCAGAGGAGGACTGGTGTAATTCACCCAAAAGCTCAGGCTGTCTTTAGTTGGTATCCTTTCTGTGCTTGCTGGTTGGTAACGTAGTTCTGCATAGATTTTAGATGAGTCGTGGTCAGATCCATCCAGAATCTGAACTTCAGCTCACTCTGCCTTAGCAGGGTGACTGTGGAGTTCTACTGTATTCCCACATGGACCCCAGTCTTGTTTTTTGTGTCTCCACATCACCTGTTTCCTAGGAGTTTTCACTTCCTCTTTCTACTCTCTAAGTGTCCCACACTGCTTTTTTGCACTTTCATGCTGCTTTTTCTGTAAAGAGTAGTTCTACTGGAAGCAGCTGCTTGGAGCTTTCCCCAATTTCTTTGGGAGCCACAAGTATAGTGGTTGCTTCTAGTTGGCCATTTTTTCTCTCCAAACTCCTAACCTAGACTTATATGATCCCTTATATTTTATATCTTGCTTATTTAAAATTTTGAGTGGATGACAGATTGACATACTGAAAGATTCATAGATAATAGATCTAATAAGGATTTGATGACAATTATGGGAAGTTTTATTTCTGATAGGATTTTCATGGTCATCTTACAATTACCGTAGTCATTTGAACATGTACATTTTATATTCTATGATAATGTGTCACTTTTGGAAGAGACACCAAGAGTTATTTGCCAGAAGATTTTTCGCAGACACAGGATTTATTGATCAACATGGAACTCCAGGTCAAAGTCTTAAACACTAATGCAGTCATTTAGTCACTTCAACTAAATTTTTTCCATTCTGTACCCAGCACCTTAATGAAGATGTTGAATTTTAAGTTAGGTAAGTAACTTTGAGAAAATAACTACTTCTTCACTTATACATTCATATTATCATTAAAGGTTATGTTAGGCTTGCCTAACTTGACTTACACAACACTTGAATTCATGGAAGTGAATAAGTCTGAAAAATGTGCAAGCACTATTCATAGGTAGCTTTGAAAGTCAGCTTATAGACATCCTACCAAGTTCTCAAAACCCAGGTCAAATTTCAAACCTTTCAACAAGTACACCCAGAGAGTACTGGCTCACATTATGCTGTCACCTACTTGTCATATTGTTTTCTATTGAATCAAGTACCTATGTTTTCTGTTCTTAATCAGACTTTAACTTGATAACAGGGATAAATGTGCCTTATAATTCTCTGACATTCTCTATTTTACCTGGCACAGGGCTAAGGGAATAATATGCATTCAATAGTTTGCTTTATTATGGTTAATAAAAAAAAACATAACTTGAAATATATTCTATTAAAATTATTTAAGTGTACACTAAAGTATTGATAACTATAATGTATGTGCATTTTTGTACAGTGGATTTCTAGAACTTTTTCATCTTACATGATGAAACTACCTATTTCATAGCACCACCCTATTTCTCCTTAACCTGGAACCCCTTGCAACCACTATTCATCTTTAATGATCAGTTTAGAAAAATAAAAAATACAGTGTATCACTAATGAGAATATGCAAGATTGTTAATAAATTTAAGAGGTCCTGGGTGTATAATTATTTGGTATTATCTAAGACTGTAGAAGTAGATTGGGTAGCTATAACTGAACAGGGCCTTCTCCTTAGCTCTCTCTCAAATCTTTTGGAAGGATTTTTTCTTTCTTTGCTGCTAACTTGTTGGTACCACACCATGTCTACTCTTAATTTTTTTGTCTTCCATTGACAGAAGTACAAAAATATTACAGATTCTGCTTTTCAGCAGCAATTCTAGAGATAATGCACTTGAAAATTATATTTATTGAATAACGATAGACATAAAAACATATCTCTTATTTCCTAGGCTGCATTCATACTACCGCCTAACCTATTCCTTTCAATCCTCATTTCTTCAGAAGACCTTTTGTAAGTCTTCCAAAAGGTCTATGATTGTAATATACCATATTCATTGCCAGCAGAACAGTCTCCTTAAAGACTTTTCTTTGATCATGTCACCACCACATTTGAAACAATTCAGCATCCCCCTATAGCTGACAGAATCAACTTTGAACTCCTTTGCATAAAGTTCAATGAACTCCTTGATTAGGCCTCAACATATTATATCCCCAGTATTATTACCTATTATATATTGTATTCCCACCTTAAATTTTAGTCAAGTCAAATCATTTATCATCTTCTAACATATCCTCCCTAGCTTTACTGAATTTATATTGCTTATGTTATCCCTTTTATCTAAATTTTCTTTTCCTTTATGCCCTCTCAGTTTATTGAAATTCCACTTGTTCTTCTAGATTTTATTTAAACAACAATTTCTAAATTTCTGTTCAAATATTTTAGACCACACATTATTATACTCTAGTTTAAGTTATACTCTTTTGTAGATATTTGTCACCTATACATGAGAGCAGAGATCATCCTTTGTTCATCTGTGTATCCCTCTAGAATGCCTAGTTTATAACAGATTCTCAAAAAATGTCAGGTTGAATTTTTACTTTAAAAAAAAGTTTCTGTCTTGTTAAAAGAGCTTTTGTGAAAATTACAAGGAAATTAAAGTTAGAAAAGTAGGAAAAATTACATTAAGAAGATTTTAGCTCTATTCATCATTGCCACGTTATGGAACAAGCCCAACTGCTCATTGACCCATGGATGGATTAATAAATTGTGGTATATGTATACCATGGAATACTATGCAGCCTTAAAAAAGATGGAGACTTTCTCTCTTTTATATTTACATGGATGGATCTGGAACATATTCTTGTTAGTAAAGTATTTCAAGAATGGAAGAAAAAGTTTCCTATGTACTCAATAACTTTATGAAACCAATTTATAATTACTCACACTTTCCTATGAAAGATAGATCACAACTATAGCCCAGGATGAAGGCAAGAAGAGGAGGGGATTGGGAGGGGAGGGGTGAAGTTTGATAGAGAGAGAGTAAATGGTGGGACCACAATTATGGAACATATTGCAAAGGTACAAATTAAATCTACCAAGTATAGAACATAAATGTCTTAACACAATAATTAAGTAAATGAGGAGAAAGCTATATTAATTAGTTTGATGTAAGCACTCCAAATTGTAAAAAAAAAATCACCACATTGTACCCACAATTGCATAAATGTATTCATGATCTATGTGTATATGACTTAATAAAAGGAAAAAAATAATGCCATTACTAGGAGCATCTGTGGCTGCATATGAGAAGGAGTAATGTATACTTAAATTCATGACTCAATAAAATATGCTGCTCTAAAACCATGAAAAAGTATGACGTCTGAAAGTATGTCATTCTCCATATGACATAATGAAAAATAAAAGCATAGGGAAATAACATGAAAGAAAGAAACTAAATTCTCAGTAGTACACAAAACCTCCTCCCTACTGGGACCACCTCAAGTTGATGTAATTTTCATAAATCAAACATGCACCAAATGTACACAATGGGAATTTACCACCTCTGTTTGTTTACCAGTTTGTTACAGTCCGGACGGTAGTCAACTTAAAGAGTTTTGATGGTATATGACTTTTTTTGAAAAAGAGTCCATTTTTTTTTAATATGAATAAAGTGAGGTAGAGGAGCAAGGGATCTTACTTATGGACAATGGGAAAAATATACCTGAGAAGAGAAAGACCTGAAAAAAGTAAAAATTACAACAATAGAAATATAAATGAGGAAAGGAATGAAAGCATGTATAATAGAAATAAAATAATATCCTCACCAGGTTTAATGGGATATTCTGGTTACTTAATTGAGAATTGCTGGAATTATAATGTGAAAGATTATTTTTTATGCTAACATCTATTGGCTTCTATATATTATCAACAACTAACTTCAAAATGTAGCAGCTTCTCCTCCCCACCTTCAGTGAGAAACTCCTGCTATCAGAATTTCACTCCAAAAGAAGACCTGCTCATTGCTTCCCTAAGTATGATGGAAAATGTCCCTGGCATGTACTTCCTACGTGGCAACTGTTTCTGTGCCCTTTAGGTATCAAAGGGGTGACCAAAGACACAGCCTTAGGTCACCATGACAACCCTGGTCCCACCCACCTTTCTAGCGCACCAGCTTGCATTAATTACTCCCAGTATGGTAGCTAGTGCAGGAGGCTGGAGCGGCTCACTTGCCAATTTCTTGATGCCCTAACTTCCGTTACCATCAGTTTGCCTTTAAAGTGAATCTATTGGAAGCTGGTTTTTTCATTCAAGGACGGTATTGAACCTCATTCTTACTATCTCTATAAAAACTAAAATAGGCAATGTGAGATATTGTGAAAGATCACTGGACTGTATGTGAAAAGTACTGAGTTCTAGTTTTTGTGGAGCCTGAGTGAGATTTCAGATATGAATGGGCTGGAAGAACATTAACAGCATTGATGTAGTAGAAATTAAATGAATTTAGGAATAAACAGATGTGAATTTATATGGTTAAACCTATTTTAGTTCTGTAATTTTTAAGTCTTAAAATCTCAGTTTCTTAATTTCTAAAATTGGTCAATGGTACTAACCTTCCTCTAAAGGTTGTGGTTAGAGACAAACAAGCTAAGGAATGTGAGAGTGCTTTCTAAACTGAAATAATTACACGAATGTCATCATTAACTCACATGTAACCTTGATAAGAAACTTTCTTGATCTTTAATATTTTTGCTACCTGTAAAATGAGGGAAGAAATTGCATCTCAGATGAGTAATGCAATTTATAAATTGCATTATATGTGTATGTAACTAAACAAAAATATAAATAGTAATAATCTGGAAAGAAGGGGAAAGAACTGCAGCAACTTTCATTCCCATTAAAATACTGCCTTCCTCAGGGCTTACAAAACACTACCACTTTCTGAGTGCCCCCTGCAGCAATATTCTCCTAAGTATAGCATGTGAAAGTAAATACTTTGGTTATGAAAAAAACTAAATATTTTATTCATTTTTATTTGAAAATATCCTTTTGTCATTTCTGTATTTGCATATTTTGTTATGCATAAATATTATAGATAATATATTTAATTGATATGTAGAAATAAATATATACAAAGGACATGTATTTTAAAAATTGGTATGGCTATGCAATCATCTGAAGTAATTATTTAGTTTTCCATATTGTTTTCCATATTCCAAATGGAAATTTCCATTTCCATTTCCATTTCCATTTCCATATTCCATATTCCTTCTTGAGTACAGGGGCCATTCTTTATGTGTTGTATGTCTAGTATGTGTAATAGTACACTGTGTCTTGCATATATTATATATTCAGTAAATATTTTTATGATGTCTCCTGAAGTTCAGTAATCAACAGAGGCCTCATGGAGTTGCAGAAGAAAAATGTAACTGTACTTACACTAGGATCAACTCAGAAGTTAAAACATGGGTCCTGATTAATAAAATCTTCATTTCCATACAAAGAAATATGCTAAGGCAGGGGGAAAATAGGTATATATACTGGATAAATCCAGGGATAAATCAACAAAACTAAATTTTAAAAAGCAGGAAAAGAAAGAGGAGTTTCACAAGGTAATGATAATCGGTTTTTCATATACGATAATCACATTTCTTTTCAAACAGGTACATACTCAAGAAATTTTTCAAGCACAAAGAAAATATGGATGATTCAAAACTGTATGTAAAATATAAATGATTATAAAGTTTTTTTCAATCCTTCTAGAATACCAATAACTAAATCTCCAAAAGAATGTCTTTAAAAATATTCACATATGAGTTCCTTTTAAGGAAATGATCCATATTAAAGCTACCACACAGATGGGCTAGAGGCTTTAGTTTTGGAAAAGTTAAACAATTACTTCATGTTCTACTTTTCTAGATCAGAGGATGAATATTTTGATACGAAGTCATATATAAGTACAGAATCTGAGGAAACTGATAAAAATAAAGAAGAGAGTGATAATGAGGAGGAATTTTTTGATGCATTGGGAACTCCAGAAGAGGAGCCACCTCCAAAAATTCCTGGAAAAGAAACTATTCCACAGGAAATGGATGATACAGCCTGTATGCCCTATTTCAAATCATTGCTTGGTTCCAAAACAAATATAGACTAAAGACCAAATTCTCAGCATTTCTCAAGTATAAATCATGTAAAAAATTTATTAACTTAATGTTTTAACTTAAAAACTAAAAGACTTTAAAACCGTTTTAATGTTTCACAGTTTACCTAGAAAACTGTGGAAAAATATAACAATGTCAGAATTTTCTATTATTTTCTAACTTTTATGACAAATTTTCAATAGATTTCTAGAGGTAGAATAAACATATGTCTCAGGTTGAACTAGATGACTTTGAAATAGTTCCCTACCAACTCTAAAAATCTGTGTTTTATGAAATTCAAAACAATCAAAATTACTGTTTTACCTTCTTTTATCATTACTTATTCATTTGAATCAGAGAAAAACATCATGTTCTTCAATCACATGAAAGCTTTTTTTTTCCCCACCCCATTTCTATCCACATATTTTTCACAGAGAACTACAATGCAGAGGTTTAAAATGATAGACAATTAAGAGGAATTTTTTAATGGTTTACAATTATTTTATTATTTTTAATTAAATATACAAATATCCATTGTATGCCATTAACAATTAGAGAATTAAAGTTAATGTGACAACACAAAATATGAAATACACAGAAATAATTCTTCAGAAATACATAGTATTTATACATGGAAAACATCAAATTACTGTTGAAAATATAAAAAGACACATGTCTGTATATATTGCAAAACTGTTATTAATTATTTTTCTATTTGTTTTGGTATTCCTTCTGTTATAACTTGACTTATTGTCTTCCTAGAGATATTAGTATAACACATAGCAAATTCAGTTTGCTTTGAGGGTTCAGAAGGATTGTAACAAACAGCTGGCCCACTGGGGAACACACATATCTGATATTGGGTGTTATTATATATGAAAGTACCTTCAGGATTTCCTGTATATTCATAATAAGGGTAAACCAATAGGGCAGTGCCTGTGGCTCAAAGGAGTAGGGCACTGACCCCATATACCAGAGTTGGCAGGTTCAAACCCTTCCCTGGCCAAAAATTGCAAAAAAAAAAAAAAAAAGCAAACCAATAACACAACTTTGACAGTTTGTCTAGTTTGGGTTACCTTTTGGATACACTTTTTACAACTTTAATCATGTCTTACACCTAAGATTTAATAAGGAAAGTGAAAAAGTCCAAAGTAAGGAATCAATAATCAGTCCCACACCACTGCTTCTCATCCTCAAGCTTCTGCTGTGCTCTTGGTGTGACTCGGGCAAGGATGTAGTCTGTTTTTTCAGGGTAAGATGGTGGAATGCCCTGGGTGTTGTTTCACCATCCACTCCCCATCGCTGGCTGTTTCAAACAGGATTGATGTATCCAAACAGGAATCCCAATCACTTTTGCTGCTGTTAGTGTTGACAGGTGAATGATAGATATTCTATTAGTTTATCAACCCCAGTAAATTCCCACTCTCCAGGTAACCAGGTGTGGATTAAAGATTGAAGCTTGAGTCTGTTGAAATAATGGTGAAAGGCCCTTACTTGGTGATTCTGTGTGTGACAGAGGTGCAAGGTGGGGAAGGAGTAGATTCAACATGTACCATTGTAAAATGCACCATAGGTATGGTCCCACCAATTACCATAAATTGGTTTCATAGTAGGGATGAGTACATTAGATAATTTTTCTTCCATTCTTGAGATAATTTTCTAAGAAGAATATGTTCCAGCTCCATCCATGTAAACATAAAAAAGGTAAAGTCTCCATCTTTTTATAAGACTGCATAATATTCCATGGTGTACATATACCACAATTTCTTAATCCATTCATGGGTTGATGAGCACTTGGGCATCTTCCATGACTTAGCAATTATGAATTGAGCTGCAATAAATATTCTGGTGCAACTATCTATTTTTTTTTTTTTTGCAGTTTTTGGCCAGGGGCATATTTGAACCCACCACACATGGTACATGGGACCAGTGTGCTACTCCTTTAGCCACAGGTGCTGCCCAACTATCTTTATTATTAAGTGATTTTTGGTCTTTTGGATATATACCTAGCACTGGAATTGCAAGAATGAATGGAAGGTCTATTTTAGATCACTAAGTGATCTCCAAACATCTTTTCAAAAGAAACATACTAGTTTGCATCCCCACCAGCACTGCAGAAGTGTTCCCTTTTCTCCACATCCACGTCAACATCTCTAGTTTTGGGATTTTGTGAGGTGGATTAATGTTACTGGAGTTAGAAGATATCTCAAAATGGTTCTGATTTGTATTTCTCAGATAATTAAGGATGATGGTATTTTTTCATGTGTCTGTAGGCTGTGAGCCTGTCTTCTTCAGAGAACCTTCTCTTCAAGTCCTTTGCCCACACTGAGATGGGATCACTTCTTCTTTTCTTGCTAATGTATTGGAGTTCTCTGTGGATTCTGGTTATTAAACCATTGCCAGAGGTATAACCTGCAAAATCTTCTCCCATTCTGAGGGCTGTCTGCCTGTTTTATGTACTGTGTTTGCTGGGCAGAGGCTTTTTAGTTTGATCAGATCCCAGTAATGTATTTTTGGTGTTGCTTCAATTGCCCAGGGGTTCCTCCTCATAAAATATTTTCCCAGGCCAATTTCTTCAAGTGTTTTTCCTACACTTTCTTCTAGTATTTTTATAGTTTCATGTCTTAAGTTCAAATCTTTTATCCAGTGAGAGTCATCTATCTTTGTTAATGGAGAAAGGTGTGGGTCTACTTTGAGTCTTCTATAGGTTGCCAGTCAGTTCACCCAGCACCATTTGTTAAATAGGGAATCTTTTCCCCACTCAATGTATTTGATAGGCTTATCAAAGATCAAATGAGGGTGAGTAGCTGGGTTCATCTCTTGGTTCTCTATTTTGTTCCATACGTCTACCTCTCTGTTTTTGTGCCACTACCATGATGTTTGGATAACTTTCAATTTATAGTATAATCTGAGGTCTGGTAGCATGATTCCTCCTGATTTATTTTTATTTCTGAGTAAAGTCTTGGGTATTCGAGGTTTTTCCTGATTCCACATAAAACAAAGTATTTTTTTTTGAGGTCTTTAAAATATGACAATGGTGATTTAATAGGGACTGCATTAAATTGGTATATTGCTTTGGGTAGTATAGACATTTTAACAATGTTGATTCTTCCTAGCCATGAGCATGGTATGTTTTTCCATTTGTTAATATCTTCAGCTATTTCTTTTCTTAGAGTTTCATAGTTCTCTTTATAGAGATCTTTCATGTCCTTTGTTAGGTAAACTTCCAAATTTTTCATCTTCTTTGTCACTACTGTGAACAGAATAGGGTCCTTGACTGTTTTTTCAGTTTCACTATTGTTGGTATATATAAAGGGTACAGATTTGTGAGTATTGAATTTTTAACCTGAGACACTGATGTATTCCTTGATCACTTCTAAGAGTTTTATAGATGAATCCCTGAGGGTTTCAAGAGATACAATCGTATCATATGCAAAGAGTGAAAGTTTCATCTCCTCTGACCCTAGATGGATACCCTTGGTTGCCTTTTCTTACCTGATAGCAATGGCTACAATGTCCATTACAATGTTAAAAAGCAGTGGAGACAATGGGAAACCTTTCCTGGTTCCTGATCTAAGTGGAAATGATTTCAGTTTAACTCCATTCAATATGATATTGCCTGTGGGTTTGCTGTAGATGTCCTCTATCAGTTTAAGAATTGTTCCTTCTATACCTGTTTTCTTAAGTGTTCTGATCATGAAAGGACACTGGACATCATCAAAAGGTTTTCCACACCAATTGAATCATATGGTCTTTGTTTTTTATTTTGTTTCTGTGATGAATTATATTTATAGATTTACATATATTAAACAACCCTTGAGACCCTGGCATAAAACCCACTTGGTCACGGTTTATAATTTGTTTGATGGACTCTGTTTGCTAGGATATTATTGAATATTTTTTCTTCAATATTCATTAGAAGTATCAGTCTATAATTTTATTTTCTTTTTGAGTCTTTTCCTGGTTTGGGGATCAGGGTGATGTTTCCTTCATTGAATATGGTGGGTAGTATTCCTTGTTTTTCTATATTTTGGAAAAGGTTAAGTAATATAGGTAGCAGTTCCTCTTTAAAGGTTTGGTAGAATCCTCATGTAAAGCCAGCTGGTCCCTGACTTTTCTGGTCCTTGCGATTTTGTATAGTTGATGCTATTTCAGAACTTGATATAGGCCTGTTCAATATTTCCACTTCATTCTGGCAAAGTCTAGGAAGGTAGCATGCTTCCAAGTATTGGTCTTTTTCCTTCAGATTCTCATGTTTCTGACAATAGACTTACTTGAAATATTCATTAAGGACTTTTTGAATTTCTGAGGAATCTGTGGTTATGTCATCTTTGCCTTTTCTAATTGATGAAATTAGAGATTATACTCTTTTTTTCTCCTGGTTAGGTTAGCCAAAGGTTTATCTATTTTATTGACTTTTTCAAAAAACAACCTTTTGATTTATTGATCTGTTGTATAATACTTTTTTTTTAATCCTTTGTTTCCAATTTCATTTAATTCTGCTCTAGTTTTGGTTATTTCTTTTCTTCTGCTGGGTTTAGGATTTGAATGTTCTTCCTTTTCCAGTTACTTGAGGTGTCCCCTTAAGTTGTTAACTTTCTCTCTTTCTGTTTTCTTGAGGAAGGCTTACAGTGTTATAAATTTCCCTCTTAGGACTGCCTTTACAGTATCCCAGAGGTTCTGATAACTCGTATCTTCATTATCATTCCAAAAATTTGGTAATTTCCTTCTTGATCTTGTCTCACCCACCTATCATTGAGCATAAGGTTATTTAGCTTCCACATTTTTGTATGGGTCTACAGATTCCTGTTGTTACTGAATTCAACTTTTATTCCACGGTGGTCTGAGAAGATACAAGGAATAATCTCTCTTCTTTTAAAATTTGCTGAGGTTAGACTTGTGATCTAAGATGTGGTTGATTTTGGAGTATGTTCCATGGGCTGATGAGAAAAATGTGTATTCAGTTTTATTAGGATGAAATCTCAACTTTTATGGTGCTAGAGGAAATCAATTTGCTCATGTGTGTTACAGTCTCTCTTATAAATTGAGGTGCATTCTGGTTGGGCACATGAATGTTAACAATTGAAATCTCATCATGTTAAGTGTTACCCTTAACAAATATGAAGTGACCATCTTTATATTTCCTTACTTTTGTTCATTTAAAGCCTATTGTATCTGTGAATAAAATTGCCACATCTGCTTTTTTCTGATTTCCATTTGCCTGAATTATAGATTACCATCCCTTCACTTAGAGTCTATATTTATCTTTTAAGGTAAGATGAGATTCTTGCACGCAGCAGATATCTGGCCTTAGTTTTTGTATCCAGTCAGCCAACCTGTGCCTCAGGGCAACTTAAGCCATTCACATTAATTGTAAATATTGATAAACCTGGTAGTATTTGGGGTATCCAGTGGATATTTTCAATCCTTTAGCCACTGTGGAAATTGGAATTTCATCAAAAATTTCTGAGTGAGTTTAGTTTGGTGTTAGAGCATTGTGCTTGTCATTGTGGATAATGGGTCTGAGAATATCCTGGAGAGCTGGTTAATGGCAAATTTCTTCAACATGTGAATGTAATTAAAGTATTAAATTTCTCCATCATAAATGAAACTCAGTTTAGCTGGATACAGGATCCTGGGTTGAAAGTTATTGTTTTAAGAGGTTAAAGGTTGATGACCATCCGCTTCTAGCTTGAAAAGTTTCATCAGAGATATCTGCAGTCATTCTAATATTCCTCCCCTTGTAGGTTATGGTTTTCTTATGTCTGGCTGCTTGCAGAATTTTCTCCTCCATATTAACTTGGCAAAGTTAATTATGATGTGTCTGGGAGATGCTTTATTTGGATTGAGTCACGCTGGGGTTCTGAAACTGTCTGATATCTGAATTTCAGAATCTCTTGCCATATTTAGGAAGTTCTCTTTGATTATCTCTTGGAGTAGAGCATCTGGGCCTTTCAATACAAACTTGTCACTTTCAGGAATTCCTATAAGGTGAATATTAGTTGTTGGTTTTTTTTTTTTTTCAAATTATCCCACAGCTCTCTGAGAGAATGATACATTTTTTCTTTCCATTTCTCTTCCTCTTTGGTAGCATTCAAAAGCTTTGTCTTCAGTGTCAGAAATCCTTTCTTCTGCCTGCTCCATTTTGTTACTGAGGAATTTTACTTTATTTCTCATATCTTGGTGGGCTGCAAATTCTTTTCTCAATGTCTCAAAATCTTTTGTGATTTTGTCTTTGAATTCATTGAATTCTTGAGACAACTTTTGAATTATTCCTAGAATTTCTAATTCCAAGTTTAATCCCATTCTATTAATCTTATTTTCCATCAACATTCTCAACTGGATTTCTGACACCTCAGTCATTTGCTTATGAATGGGCTCTTCTGGTGTGTCTACCTTGTTGTTCCTTGAGGGGGTTGATATACTCTGATTATTCATGTTACCAGAGTTTTTCCACTGATTCCATCCCATGATTATTTTTCACTATTTGGCTAGATAAGCAGATAAGGTAAAGTTGGGTTTGGGGATCCTGGAGTAGTGATTAACCATCCATTTGCCCAAGAGCTGGGACTGGTGAATGCAGCTTTTCCCATGCGGTTTCACAAAGGACTTGTACAGTACTAAAGCCTGAGACACAGACAACCTCCTTGGTGTTGTGGGGCTAGGTGTCTTTGCCTTGTATTCAGCTTGTCCCTGTCCAATCCTAGTGAATCTGTAACTCTGTGTAGAAGTCTCAGTTGTGGAGAAATACAAACAACTAAGACACCCCACCCCCGATGGTCAGTAACTGGAAAGGGAAAAGCACACCTTCCCACAACAACATAACCAAGGTACTACCTTGGATGGTCCTTGGGTGTTTGGCCCAGGTCAAGAGTTCCAAATCATTTTTCACAGTTAGCACCAAGTCTAAAGTGAGAGTTTTCAAAAGGTCTCTAGCAGCTACATATCAGGGGGTTGCTGGTAGCTTGAGTGTGGCTCATTCTGGTGCTCCGTGTAGTCAGAAGGGCCCAACCAGCAAATGAGTTAGTCCAAGGAAGTTGTTACCTCCTTCCACACCTTGCACCTCTGTGTACCCAGTCACTGGTAACCTCACAGAGCTGTGGCCAAGTTTCATCCAATGAGTAAATGTGCCTGTATTTTGCACCTGACTGAGTCACAGGGAGATCTATGTCTCCTCGGCCAGGCCACTGCATTCTGCCTCTAGCTGGCAGGGGAAGCTGAAGCTTGACTAGCTGAAGTGCTTAATGGAAGCTGGGGAGTGTCACTTGGTTCTAACCCTGCCCCAGATTGATGTTGCTTCTACTTATATTCTCATGGAATTTGTGTTTCTGTCCCAGCTATACACCACTGCAGGCCCCGTGCTGTTTGAGTTCACAGAAACTGTGACTCAGCCCCACCCTGTGCTACTTCCACTACACCAATTCTCATGGATCAGGCATCTCTGTCTCTGCTGCAATTTTGTTGGGATGTGCATGGTTAGAGTTTACAAAGGACTCTCATTTCCTGCCCCTCCCTTAGCTGATGCCTCTGCCATGCTGGCTTTTGTCTCAGCTATGCTCTGCTAGGGGATGGGTGCATCTTGGGCTCACAAAAGCAGCAATTGTGTCTCAGCCCTGCCCTGGGAATCTGCTGCCTCTGCGTACATGTATTCTAGTCTTTGTCCCTGCTGTGCCTGGCTGAGGCAGGTACTGCCTCAAGCATAGCCTTTCTTCACAGGACCTGTGTTTCTTTTTTTTTTTTTTATTAATTGATCTCTGTATACATTGATGCAAACATGGGGTACATTGTGCTGTTTCATATACAATTTGAAACACTTTCATCAAGCTGGTTAACATAAATTTCATGTCATTTGGTTAATCATTGTA
>CAUYQV010157228.1:0-43867 GCA_963574575.1 Galagoides demidoff | reverse complement strand
GCCTCCCAAGTAGCTGGGACCACAGGCGCCGGCCACAACGTCCCGCCATTTTTTGGTGGCAGCCATCATTGTTGTTTGGCGGGTCCAGGCTGGGGATTTGAACCCGCCACCTTAGGTGTATGTGGCTGGCGCCTTAGCCGATTGAGCCACAGGTGCCGAGCCCTTCCTACTTTATTTTATTCATTCTATTTTTCTTTTAAAATATCAGATCTGCTGTGATTTTAGACACAAGAGACAGCCACAGACTTTCCTTGACTGTGAGGGCTTCTGTTAACCTATTTCTTATTATAAGTGCCTGAAATATAGCTGGTGCTGAATGGATATTTGGGATAAATGCAATTAATATTAAAAATAAAAACTAAGGACATATTTGAAGTCAAAGAAATTAAATATCTTGCCAATGTAGTTGCCTAGTAGATTTCCCCCTCCTATGCTGCGCTTCTCCCTTTGCTAAAAAAGAAAGAAATCCCAAGGAAACTACTACTGGAAAGTGGGAGGATTCTGATTATTGGCTGTAATCTACTTAGAAGAAGCATTCTCATTTTGTTTATCTAAGAAGGACCATGAAAAAGCTCATTGAACTCTGAAGAGTGTGGGCATCTATCTTCATAAAGTATGAGCATAAGGAAAGAAGAATCATATATTTTGTTAAAAGGAAAATTTGATTAGGTACACTTCAATGGACATATCCAAACCACTAAAAATTATAACAAAAGATTTTTAAAGCTGGATAGGCTTTTACAGGCCGTGAAACCCAACCCTTCCTTCTCAAAATTGTGGATGTTGAGGTGAATGAAGTTAAGGGATTTTTTCCAAAGATGCAAAACTAGTAATGGCAGCCAGGACGTATTCTTAGGCACCTAATTCTAATTCTAGTACATTTTCTATTTCACCACACTCTCCTAAAAACTCCTTAGTGCTTTAAGGGCAGATAATAAAAATTAGCTAACAAAGATGATGATGAAAATGAAATTTCACTGTACTGGAAACAGAAAAATGAGGTCAGTTAGCTGGCATTTGGTGATGCTTTTCTTAAGGCAGAATGTCTATTATTTTCTCTCTCTCCACACTTAAAAAAAAAATCCATGCACTCTGCTGGAAAAAAAAAAGCCTTAGGCAACTAAATATCATTCATTAAAACATTTAAAACAAGTGACAGCTTCTAGTAATACATTTCCAGAACAGAACAAGCAGGATAAAGATAGCTTAGAAACTGCATACACATAGAAATTCTTCCACTGATACCCAAATCCCCTGTTGGCCAATTTTTAAAACTGGGCTTTTATTGTGCCATAAAAATGAACAAGCTAAGGCTTTGACATTGAGAGAAAGATTGGTACCTCCATGGAAAATGTGTTGCCTTCAGGAGTCTAGGATGAGGAAAATTACAATTGGGCAAGGATAATTATAGTGATGGAATCGGGATATTGAAATTCCACTTGGGTTGGCACACCAACTACATAGGGAGGAAAATGACACCATTTCTAAGTAGAAGTTGGTTACTGATGAAAAATGGTTTGGGGTCCTTCTTCAGTGTTACTACTAATATAACCTTCTCCTTTAATGCCATGGAATACTATTCAGCCGCTAAAAAAGATGGGGACTTTATATCTGTTGTATTAACCTGGATGGAGGTGGGACACATTCTTCTTAGTGAAGCATCACAAGCATGGAGAAGCAAGATTCCAATGTACTCAATTCTAATATGAAGGCAGAAGATGAGCTTGTATAAGGGGTGGGGAGAGGGGAGGAGGGAGGAGCATGGGAATCATGGTGTATGGCACACCTCTTGGAGGTGGGACACAGTTATAAGACAGACTTAATAAATGTAATCAGTGTAACCTAATTCTTTGTACCTTCCATGAATCCCCAAAATAAAAATAATAATAAATAAAAATAAAAACCATAAAGACCTAGTTTGAGAGAACTGCTTGGCAGTAGTTACAAAAGCTCAGCACTTGTACCTATGGTAAGCCAGAAATTCTACTGACTGGTATATATCCAATGAAAATACATTTATATGAGTCATAAGACGTCTGCAAGAATATTCACAGCAGTCCGATTCAAAATAGCCCCAAACTGGAAACTACCCAAATGTCCATCAACAGTAGAACAGATGAATACATTGTGATACATTCACACAATGGAATACTATTTTTCAGTGATAATGAACACACTATAGCTACTCTCAATAACATGAACAGATTGTCACAAAGGCCATGTTTAGTAAAAGAAGTCACACCCACAAAAAGCTTGCTCTGTGTGTTTGATTCCTTACAGAAAATTAAAAACCATCACGTTAATCATTCAAGTTAGTGGTTCTCCTGGGGGTGGGGTGGGGACTGGGAAGGTAGGAGGAGGATGGTGGGGCTGGTACTGTTCTGTTTCTTGATCAGGGTTTCTGGTTACACAGGGTTGCCATCTTTTAAAATCTGTTAACTTATATACTTACAATGTGTGAGTTTACATGAATGTATGTATATGTCATTAAAAAAAATCTGAAACTGTAAAAATTGCCCTACACAAACATGATAGTGAGAGAGTGACAAATTAGTAGAAAATGGCCCATCAGTAAGGCAAGGAGTGACTGCGCCCACAGGCAGCCTTTTCTTTCTTGTCCTTGTCTTCCCTCATCATTGATTATGAAACTGGTCATCACCAGCCTGCAGAGGAGGAATACCAATGTATAAATGTCACACTCTTATCCAGGAACCTAGGCCTTGCTTCTTCGTGCCCCAAGGCAAGATTGGGTCTCAGTTTTCATATACTAAAAATGGACTTATTAGGATAATGAGTGAGTTCATGTCTGTCATTTTCAAATTGACTTCTGGCAGTCTGCAGAATTAGAAATGGGTCCCCCTAATTACAAAGAGAAACCAGACATACTCAGAAAGATACATCATTTCGGGACATGGACTAATTGGGCATCTGTCCTTTGTGCTCCATCAGTAATATCCATTCAGAGGACACAGAGATCTGTCCTCAAGGTTAAATAAAGGAAGGAAGGGGGAGAAAACTTTTTAAAGTAACTACTAGAAGTCAATACAGAGTTAACCATTTGTAGAATCTTCACAGTAGCCTTCCAAGATATATACTTTTGGCCTCCGTGTACAGACAAGGAAAGACACTCTGAGAAAGGATGAAAGTTACACAAGTCACTTCCTAGTAAGTGAGGGAAGGATTCAAACTCGGGACCATCTGACGCATCAGGCTCTTTCTGTGCCATCACACACTTTCCTACCAAGGTCAATGACATTTTGCCAAATGTATGCAATTCCCAGCACAGGTTCCTTTAACTTCATCTCAATTCCATCATAATTTCAGAGAGTATTCCAAATGCAAGGAAAAACACTACCATTATGTCGTCTGAAAGAAAAAAGTCTTAAATAGCTGGAGTAGGGAGGATACAAAATTATAATAACTGTCATCGTTGAGTCAGATCACTCTCTCAATCCAGCCCAATATTCCTCTACAAATGGTGACATCCCAGGGGTGGTCTCTAAGAAGCCTGCTAAAAACAGGCCTCAAAACGTTAAGTATCTATCTTCAACGTGTCTAATTTATTTTAGAGTCAAGAAAGAATCCTTCTTAACACTATAGGGCCAGTTAAGATCCAAAGAGAAAAAAACCAGTGGCGCCAACCCAAAAGACTTCAGGGAAACAGAATGCCAGATAGACTGCTTTGTGCTATCAGAGCTCAGATAGGGAGTTGGCTGTTCCTGATCATAATGGCTGCTGCTATGACCTGAAATAAGCATCTGACTCTTTCTACTTCATTTTCCTCACATTGCAAAATGTTAACAATACCTACCTGCCCCAGAGTGTCAGAAGAATTAAATGGATACCTACAGAAAGCTTCGATGGCAGGAGCACCATGGAAGTGGTAAGTGCTGTGTGACCATCAGTGCAAGAAGCCCTGAGTGAGGCAGTTTGGGGTGGTCTTTGACAGAGCTCCCATGTTCACAGCTCCCAACAGAGAAGGTTTGAGAACAGCTTCCTACTCATAATGAGATGCTAAGGCAAACAGATGATGTGAAGTTATATTTGGAGACTGAATGGATCTAGAAGACAGGGAAAAAAAATTGCAGTGAAATTTGCCAGGGTAGTAGAGATCTATGGTCAGCTCTGCCTTTGTTCATGGGATATATATCTGTCTTGCGGACTCTATCTGCGGGGCTAGCAGGACTGAAACCACACCGGACTAAGGTGAGAGCAGGAGAGATAAGGAGAGAGCAGGCACAGAGACTCTTCAACTTCAAAGTGGATTTTACTTAAAGACCAAGAAGAGGCTACACTGAGCCACAGAGATGGGCAGCAGATACTCAATGATTGTGCAAATACAGCAGAACAATAGATAGATCAAACTTAATATTACAGCTGGTAAATGATCAGGTGACTCTCTTCTCTAAGATTTCCATCTTGTGGCAAGCAGAAGTGACCAAGAGCAACCTCTTAGCTAGACCCTGAGTTAGGTCATTTTACATGTGTATCACAGACTTCAAACCAGCCCCTGGAAAGTGGGCATTATCATTTTTAAAGAAATGAGGGTCAAAGTGACAAAGTAACTTGCCTAAGACATTAAGAGGCAAAGCCAGCACTAAAATATAGGTCTGGCTGACACAAGAGCCCCTTGCTCATTAAACTTGGTCCTTCTGTCTGTTAGTACAGTTATTCAGTGTGTACTAACTCTCAGCCGATCCACAGGCCAACTCAGTAAGCAATTGGAGCCATGGTCTTGTTTGCAGTTAAAGGGGATGGCCTGGAGTGCAGTAATTCATCCAACAAGCATTTGTAGAAGTTCTTGTATGGGCCAGACCTGTGATAGACACAAATGATGCAGAAAAGCAAGAGCCTCTCTCTGGCCTCAGCATTGCCCACTGACATCCTCACAAGCACAGCAGGGTAGACACCATGGGCAAGTTCACCATCACCCAGACCTCTGGCTCAGTTGGCAGGACATGTAGACACCCTCCGAGGTTACAGCCTTCTTGAAAAAGCTGTTTTCAAGGATTCCCTCCCTCAACAGAGCATAAGCTTATTCTGAGTTTTGACAATTCTTTATTAATCTCCTGAGAATCACGGCTAAGAAAATGCTGTGCATTCCTTTACTTTTAATTACCACCCTAAGAAAGGTTTGATTTTTTTTTAAATACAAAGCTAGTAAAATTACTGCAGAGCAGAAGAAAAAGAAAGCCCTTAATAATTTATTCACAATGTTATTAAGACAAAGTCTTGTTTATTGGACCACAGGTGTTTCTGTTGTGACGCAGGAGTCACTAAGGGAGAGCTTTAGTCACATATAATGTCCATTAATATTCTCTGCATATGTTCACCAAACAGTATCTTAGCATCAATAAGTGATTTCAGTTTAAAAAATAAGATTTTCCCAGTTTAACTATTTCCTGCTGGGAGACTGCCACAGACACTTCCGCTCACAGAGCCTTTCCTTCCCAGCTAAAGCAACTGCACATTGTGGGGAGGGTAACAGAGTGGAAGGAATGCTCATCCAGGATGGGGTTCTTGCCTAAGCTCTGACACTGACCTTGAGGTCTAGACCCTTTCTTCTTCCTATCTGCAAAATGAAATGAATTTGATGGCATGATGTCCCTGTGTTCCCTAGCCTTACAGCTGTGAAACAGTACTCCTCTGGGCCCACGGTTATCCTTTTTCGATCATCACTACTTTTCACCCACTATCATTTTGAAATGGGTTTCTTTTTTTCACAAATAGGCATTCCTCCATGGCTACTTAGCCCGGCTCACAGAGTTAGCAGACAGTGTGGACACTGGCAAGGTAGTCAAGCAAGGGTTCTCTTTCTGATTTGCTGTTTGCCCTTGAACAGCGAGCCATTTAGGAATTCTGGGCCCATCATTTCCTCACTGATGGGAGATTATGTGAAAACACTCAGCTACCACAAAAGAATGAGAAAGGATTAAATAATATGCTTGTCCGGGATTTAGCCAAGACTCGAAGTCACACTGGATACTCAGTAATAATTACCTTTTGAGTCTCACAGAACCCACCTGAAATACCTTCCGGATTCAAGGGCAAATGGTTCCTTAAGAGGGATTAGTTTCCTTTCACTCCCCAAGGAGAAGTGTGCCAAACACTGAGGGCCTTGATGTGCCATTGGCAGCACAGATTTCCTTCCCCTTAGCATGCTCTCTTTCTCTCTTCAGAGTCACTGTGGAATCATGACCACTAGGTTCTAAGGGCCCAAATTGTTTCTCCCATATTCCTTTCCAGATAGATGCTTATTGTGCTGTGAACAGAAAGGAAAAATAGCCTGTGACTGTATAAACACACGTAAGCCCTCCCTCCCCTACCATAACTAACTTAATCAACTCTCTGTAAACTATACTTTTTACCAGGCTAGAAAACACAATATGGCTTCAAGAAAAAGAAAATGTTTATGCAGAAAGTAGATCTACATTAGACAATAATAATTACTGTTAGCACTGATTGAGGAATTGGCACATTCTGGCATCGTTCTCAGTAACTTTCACTTACAAAGTCCTTTATTCCTCAAGACAACTCTAGGAGGTTGTTACTACATCGTTTCCATTTTAACCTATAAAGAACATGCTGTGCTGTCGAGGCACAGTGGCCAGGACACATGTGTAGTCCCAGCTATTATGGGGGCAGGGGCAGGAGGATGGCTTGAGCCCAGGAGTTTGAGGTGAGCTATGATTGCACCTGTGAATTGCCATAATACTCCAGCTTGGAATACATACAGAGACACTATCTCTTAAAAACAAAAACAACAACAAAAACAGAAAACATGCAGCTCAAAGAGGCTGAGGACTTTATAAGGTCATGTTTCCAGGAACTGGTGCACACCAAATTTGAATCAGGCGGTCTCATTTAGAGTCAGTACTCTTCTCATCCTTATGCTCTTTTTCACAGAAGGCGTGACGATCTGAAAGAATATGTGTAAAGAGATGGCCATATTGCCAGCACTCTGTAGATAGTATTTTTATATTATTTTGGTTAAAATAGCTACTTTCTTAAATGTTGCAGCTTTTTCCAGTTGATTATGACATAAAGGTATCCTTTATATTCCCCTTCTCTTTCTTCCCGTATTTTTAACTTCACTGTCCTCATCACCATCTCAGTCTATGAATGTGATGTCCCAGGGGCATCTGTAATCATCCAAGAGTTATCCTACCTTATACACGTATTCTGTCAATCCCTTTCCTACGCACTGCCTTTCAGAGTTCTGCTGCAGCTTACTGTCTGATGAGAAGTTCAGAAGAACAAGTCCTTCCTCTCTCCCACACACTTTCCCTACTATTTGTAGAAGCTTCAGGCTCTGGTAAATTGGTCACTTATTCTCCAAGTGCTGTTTATAAATTTTGCTAAAGTCCCGTTGAACAATAGGGCCAAGGATATGTTAACATACCCCCCGAATTTCAGTCTATGATACCTTGCCTTATAAAGGGAAGCTTGCTCTGAGATTCTAGACTGTGTATTTCCTGCAATTCACAGATCCAATCACTAAGACATCATCAGCTTATTTGGCTCAGGTAAGCATCAGCCTGAACTGTCTTCAAACAAATGATAGCAACAATGAAGCAGATAGCAGGATTTATAAGATGCCACTCTCAGAAGATAACCATAGTAATTTACTGTCCCCATTTCCTCACAAGTCCAGGAGGAAGAGCAACAGGAAATAGCATACAGAAGGCAGAAATGTTGAGGCTTTGGAGAATCCTGGTACACTTGAATCCTGAGAGCTGCTGGCAAAGCCAAGAAATAATGAAGAAGCAGATAGCAGGCCATGCAGCAGAAGTGTGGACCCTCCCATGACCTCACCTTGCTAATTTGGGGCAGCTGGCAGTTTATCTAAAGACCATTTCAAGGGGTTCGTTCAGGGTCTTACTCTTCAAATTAGGTCTACGGATCAGCTTCCTGGGTAGCACTTCAAAGCATGTGTGTTAGAAATGAACAATCTCCCCAGACAAGCCGAGTCAGAATCTGTCTTAGGAACCGGTTATTCGCGAGAATGCCATGACTAAGAGGTGCTGATGGAGAGCCCACAGCTCAGGTTGAGACAGGCAGGGCTGATCTAGCTACACAGTAGACTCAGTTCTGAAAATTCAAACAAATCAATAACCATGATACAATAAAACCAAAATAAGGAAAGGTGAAAAACAAACTGTGCTCAGGGTAAACGTGGAGATAGTAAGAGCCCTACCTAGAACTCCAGAAAGGATATTCATTTGCTGCTCAGGCCACAACAGCCACTTTTCTTCTCCTTGCTCTGTGTCCAGGGAGGCTAGTATGGAATTCTGGATGGCACGTCTCCCATCTAGCTTCTGATTAGGTTCCCAGGAGAGAGCAGTTAGATTCCCCATGGCCTGGCCTTGGGCTGCCTTTGGGCTTGCTGAGTCCTTTAGTGAAGGCCATAGCTCTCTCCAAACAGCTCTCACCACCCCTGGGTTCTGGTAACCATCCCCCTTCTTCTCCCCTTCAGGCCCAAGGCTGATTGCAGCCCCTTGCTGTCCCCAGCCTCTGCACACTACAGTCTTCCCTCCTGTACCTTTGTAATAATCCCTCAATAAACTCTCTCTGTAATACTCAGTTGGACTGTATCACCTGTTTTTTGCTGGGACCCTGACTAATACATTTAGGCAAAATTGTTCACTAAAAATGAACAATTGAAAGGAAAACAAGTGAAAGGAAAATGAAAAGTAATAACCCCTCCCTATGTTTTCTTATCTTGTTTTTGATTGCACGAAAATACATGTGACATAACATTTATCACCTGAAGCATTTTTGAGTTCAGATGCATAATGTACATTCATCTGCTGTGCAACCATCACCCCCATCCATTTCTAGACCTTTATTTCATCTTCCCCAACTGAACACTAAACCCTAACCCCCCTTTCTCCCTTCCTCCCAACTCTTAAAAACCACCATCCTACTTTCAGATTCTGTGTATTTGATTACTCTAGGTATCTCATGTGAGTGTGATCATATAGTATTTGTCCTTTTGTGACTGGCTTATTTCATTTAGCATAATGTCATCAAGGTTTATCCATGTGACAGCATGTATCAGAAGTTCTTTCCTTTTTAAGGCTGAACAATATTCTATTGCAAATGTACATATGGATGCATGCATAGAGGTTGCCAAAAAAAAAGGACACACACTTTTAGACAGGAAAAACTATATTACAATTATAATACTCAAATCACATTTGACATCTACAATTACAAGAGGTGCTCATACATGACTTGTATGCACCTTTTGTTATTGGCATATATTGAGTATTACAATTTTAATACAACTTTTTCCTTTCTTAAAATGTGCACACATTTTTGTCATCTTCTGTACACATATACGTGTGTATGTACACCTGCCACATTTTATTTATCCATTCTTCTGACAGTGACCACTGGGGCTGCTACCACCTTTTGGCTATTGTGAATAATAGGTGGTGTCATTTATTGAGGGAGAAAAAGTTGAAGAAAGAAATTTGGAAGGCAAAGGGAAAAACAGGGAGTCTAGGTTAGGGCATGTTAGATTTCAGTTTATCCGTGCCCAGGAGATAAATAAATGCTTCTATTCAGCATAGAAATATAAGACTTTCAAGCTCAAGAAAAACATCTGAATGAAGCTATATAGATTTAGCCGTTGCAGGCATTTAGGTAGCAATGGAAACCAAGGGAGTAGATCAGATCATCTACAGACAAAAGGCAGAGGCCTGGGCTGTGTCCTGGAGGACTCTCATTTTGTGGCTAGGGAGAGAAGGATGAGGTGGAAAAGCCTGCAAAAACATAGAAATGAGGTCAACAGAGAGTGGGGGTATTTGAATGCAAAGAACACCTGGAACAGACAAAGGAATAGAGAGATTCCTATACATTCTTGGAGGCCAGTCCTCATCAGTTTGATAACATTGAGATGGAGACTAGATATAATTAAAGTGTATTAAGTTAGGAATATCGCTTTTTCACATATGATATGCCAAAATTAAAAGAATCCACTTGAGGCTTACAGAGAGTAGGCAGAAAACCTAAGAAACCCATTTGTTCTGGGAATAGAAGGGAAATATAAACTCTAGGAAAGAGTCTATAAAATCATTGATGTTGCACTGGTGACAAATTGTTAGAAGATATTTGAGACACACCTGATAAGGCTTTCAAAGTGGCTTTAAAAGAGAGAAATCACGTGTTCACTTTCTCTCTCTCTCTCTCTCTTCCTCTCTCTCTCTCCCTCTCTCGCACACACACACACACACACACACACACACACACATCTCAAAAGACAGACAATTCCACTGGTGCATTGGATGTAGGAATACTCTAGGATGGCGTCTTTAAACTCTAGCCCATAGCAGCACACTGTCTGTAAAATTAAGTGCTGAATAAGAAACGGGGGACTTAGGTTATATTTTAGGATGAGCTTTTGTGGCTGGAAATTGTTAAAAACTGAAATGCTGATTGGAATCAAGAGACCACGGAATATACCCTGCTAACGTTGGTTAAAAGCAAAAAAGTATTCTCATCTGTCTAAAACTGTCTAAGTATGAGCATGCCTCAAGATAAAGAAGGCAGACTTGAAGCGCTCTCATGGGCTCTTTCTTTCATAATAGTATGATTCTCTCCACTGTTTTACTGCTTTGGGTGGAAGAGCTTTCATCTTCCCAGTTTCCAATCTACTAGAATAGATAGTTCAGCCAAGTTTCTCAGACTCACTGATTTTTCTCTTCCTTGCAAAGCTCAACAGAAGTCATCTTTCATCTTTAATCATACTTCTGAATATTTTCCTCTTAGACTCTTAGCATGATTCACTCACTATTCATCCTCCCTTCTCATGCTTTCTCTACCTTATTTATCTACCAGTAAAACACATTAATGTTTGATTCTTTCTCACTGAAGTGTTGTATTTTGGGAACTCAAAGTTGATGAGTAAATATGAACTATAAGTGATAGGTGGGAAAAAAAAGAATAGGGATTTTCCTAGGTCAGAATTTTATGGCTTTTGGTCAAAGGTCATTACAAGACTTAATAGAAGAATATTACACACCAAGAAACCTTAAAGTTATAAAGATCAAACAAGTTGCAATGCATTCGAAGTTCCATCGAAGTTTCAATGAATTCCTTAGTGTAAAAATAGGTAACAGTTCAAAGTTCATTTATGAAATTGTGTGATAAGCCCACTACATCATTGTCCCATTTTGACTGGAGTGTCTGACAGTGTTTTTCAACTTTTTTTTAATCTCATGGCACACTTGAAAATATAGTTACAATTCCATGGCATGCTTAAATTATGTTGATTTTTAAAAAAGAGAGAGAGAGAAAAGAATATACTTACTAGGTTTTAAACTTCTTTGAAAATAATTTAATTAATGATCTTTAAAAATTCTCGAGGCACACCTAGGATTCTCACATAGCACACCAACCTGCCCACAGCACACTGGATGAAAATCACTGGATTACCTCTGATTCTGAAGTGGCCAGTAAGGGTATCAAAAATAATGCGTGTGTCCTTAACACGTGAACTTTCCTTTTCCAGTGATATTCTAAAATAAATATTAGTTTCATTATCCTCCCAAAATGGTTAGAGTTATTCGTGGGTACAACGTGGGAAGAAATATATGTCAATGGAGCACCTACTATGTGCAGATTCTGTCATTTCAACTGCATATAAACTTTTCACTTCCATCTTGGCAATGACCCTACAAGATAGGGTTTATAAGCTCCATAAGGAAACGAAGATTTGAAGAAATTAGACAATGTCTCTGGGTCACATATGAGTAAATGGCAAGCCAGGGTCTAGACCCAAGATTATTCAAGCCCACAGCCCAGGCAGTTATGCCAAGGTCCACTTTTTTTTTTTCTTTTTTTTTTGAGACAGAGCCTCAAGCTATCCCCCTGGGTAGAGTGCCATGGCATCACAGCTCATAGCAGCCTCCAACTCCTGAGCTCAAGCGAGTCTCCTGCCTCCGTCTCCCAAGTAGCTGGGGCCACAGGCGCCCGCCACAATGCCCAGCCATTTTTTGGTTGCAGCCATCATTGTTTGGCGGGCCCGGGCTGGGGATTCGAACCCGCCACCTTAGGTGTATGTGGCTGGCGCCTTAGCTGCTTGAGCCACAGGCGCCGAGCCCCAAGGTCCACTTTTAAAGAAAGAAATGTGAAAAGTCCTCTGATTCCAGGTTGCCTCTAATATGGGCTTGACGGACCAGGAAATAAGCCAGTATCTTGCCTTTAATTATGAAGTAGACGTAATTTAGAAAAAGATTGCGGTGAAGGCCTGGCTGAGTTTAAGAGAGGTTAGATCGATGAAGCAAAGTGAGATTCTATGTAACCCTCCGGTAACCCTTGCAAACGCTGGTTTCTATAAAAGCTAGCCTGTTGGGGACATGGGGCAGGGTATTTTATTCAAAGGTCCTTTAATAAGACTCTCTGGTAGGGAGACAAAGCTTTGCTAAGCCCCTCTCTATGCCAGGGCCTAGATATCCTTTTGTGGACTGACTTCTCACAAACACCCTAGGTTGTGATTTTACAATGAAGAAACTAAGTCTCAGATGAAGTCACATTTTTGATCAATATCAGTAAGTAATGGAGCTAAATCTGAATCCGGGGCTAATTCCACAGGCGGCGTGCGTTCCCTAGTAATGCCAGTAGGGAGAAGCGGTAGTAATGCCGTCCCAGGGAGTGCTTCTCAGTCTTCTGTGTGCTCGGGATCACCTAGGATCTTGATAAAATGCACCTCTAATTCCCTGGGTCTGGGGTAGATTTTGCATTTCTAACAAGCTCCCAGGTGAGGCTGCTGCTGCTGGTGTGCAGACCACATTTAAGTACAGAAATGATGTTACTGCCTACTAACCAAACCTTACAAGCGTGTGCCTCGACACAGCATTCTTTTGCGAGGTGGCTCTCATGGAGGCTTTGTGCTTTCTGTTTGATCATTGTTCTAATTGATGGGATGGTAATCTTCCCTGATACTGCTGCTAAGACACGGAGTGGGGGCACCTCAAAAACTAGTGTGGGAGTTCAGGTGTCCCATCCAGGTGTCACCTCAAGCCCTCACCTCCATACACCTCACCTTTGGGCAACTGCTAGCATGGGAAAGATTCCCCAGCAGCCTCCTTTTCACAAGGTAGGCTTTTAGTATGTCTCCTCTGATCTTAGAGGCTGCATCAGTGCTGAAAACACTCATGATACATCTGCCAGGCTCACAGCCACAGGGGTGGGAAGCACACAGCTGGCCGAGGGGCTGGCAACTTGGGGGTGTCTGGCACGTAGCTGTTTGGAGCCCTTTGCCACGTTCCAATGCTTTGCTTTGCATTTCACATTCCTTCCTCCTCAGCTCCCTCCAAAGTTTCCTTCTTATCAGAGCTGAGTGGCAGATGACACTCCTCTGTGTCTGTAATCCGGCTGCGAGGCTGGCTTCCATGGCACCTTTTGCTATTTCAGTGGAAACCAACTTCAGAGCAAACTGCTCTGGTTACCACTGGGGTCACTTAGGTGTTTGCATAGTCTGCGGTAATTGCTTTATTTCAGCAGGGAAAAAAAAATTACTTATTACCATATTTTTGCAGCTGACAGTGGCTTTTGTGTAGAGAATCCTTCACATCAAAGGAGGAGGGAATATGTTGACAGCACACATGCCAGCTGCTCCCAGACCCTCTCATTTCTACCTGCCATGCTTGTTCCCAGCACCTGGCGGAGGCCCTGCTCCCAACGAGGTAGTTCTTAGAAGACACTTTGCATTCAGCCAGTGTTAGGTAGGGGTGGGTGTCACCTGGTGACAATCAGACTGGGGACACCGACTCAAAGGCAGATGCAGGTAATGAGGTCTGATGGGAGAAATGGCTTCAAATAAAGCTTTCTGCACTTGATCAATATTGCCACAATGAGTAGACTTTTCTCTCTCCCAAACAGGCATCCCTTTTCTCTTCATCTCCCATCCCTAGTGCCCTGGGGTTTGAGATTTTAGTCGTGGAAAGAAGGTAGGAAAGAAAAAGCATGCAGCAGCGACATCCCAGTTCTAATAAGATGGCCGAGTTACCTTTTATCTGTACATTTCACGCAGCTTAGACAGTCCCGGGGTAGCCCAGAATCCTTCACTCTTCCGTTTTTCGAGTGAGTCTGTGATATCTGTCCTTTGCTCTTCTCATTATTTTTTTTTCCCCCATCATCTCCGGTTCCTCCCTCTGCAATGACCTGTCTCCCTGGTGACTGGTTGTGGAGATTCTCTTTCATTTTCCTGTACGGCAATCTTTGTAGAGCTAACTTTAACCTGCCAGACCAATTCTTCCCAACCCTGAACAAAGTATTCCATGGAAAAGGACATGGAGGCATGTGCAGAGCCAGCCCACCTGAGGTCAGCAGCCCGGCTGACTGGCCAGCCTTCTGTGCACACGCTCAGCACCTTCCCAGCAATCGCCTGAAAAAGGCCTCTCGTTATCACAAGGAGTTCAGGCTCAGAGCAGCACCAGGGCAGTCAATGCCCCACAGGAAACCATAACTCATAACCACCGCACTTGCTCCAAACCGGGCCATAGACATGCCTACGGTTGTGCTCAGCTGCCACATGGCAGAAGAGAGCCCACTGTCCCCCTAGAACTGAAAAGGATCACCTACAGGATGAGGACATTCAAAGGTTCAGAATTAAAGTCTTCTATCCACATGGAGCCAGGGCTGGCTGAGGGACTGTGTTGCTGTTGGTGTCCTGGAGCTTGTTGCTTCTCCTAGGAAGTATATAAAGTTTGAGCATCCCTTATCTGAAATGCTTGGGACCAGAAGTGTTTAGAATTTTGGATTTTTTTCAGATTGTGGACTATTTGCATATACCTAATGAGATATCTTAGGGAAAGGACCTAAGTCTAAAAATGCTCTCTATATACCTTATACACTTAGCCTGGAAGTAATTTTACACAGTGATTTTTGTTTAAAAAGGCCATGGATGCCTCAGTCTGCACACGTGCCATCTTATTACCCTTTGTGGGGTGCTTAGGTCAGGGAATCTGGGTGTGTGCGACAATAACACACTGCAGCTGACGGGGGCTGGGAGGTTCTTTTGTCTCTTGGGGATGCTGAATAAGCCAAGCGCTATGCACCTGCATTTTGACTGCAACCAATCATGTGAGGTCACTAGTGAAATTTTCCACTTGTGACGCCACATCAGGGCTCAAAATGTTCTGGATTTTGGACCATTTCAGATTTAGGATTTTTGGATTAGCAATGGCAACCTATATGACAATCTAAGTTGTGGAGAAAATACTGTCAACCCCTTGACCTTGGATTTGACCTCCTTCTCCCCATTCTCCTCTACCATCCTGTTTCATTTAGATGTGTCTAAGCCTGAGCTGGTCTTGACCTAACCTGACTTCCCCCTTCCAGTGCGCCTGCTTGGTTGACCCCACTTCTTTGTTCTCACCTACATTGTGCCCATTCCACCACTACCCTGGCTCCAGAAGCTGCCTCTGCCCAGATTACCAGTTCTCTGGTCCTCCCAACCCTGCCACACTCTCCAAGTTATAACAAGATTCACTCCAGTTGATCACATGACCTGCACTAACAGATTACACAGACAAGCCCCACCTCATCTCAATCATCAATTAATGGGTATGAGGAGAGAGAAACCTAAGAGAAAAAGTCTAACTTAAAGGATATACATTGCTACACTGTAGCAGGAGTAAACATGATTGACTATCAATAGTAAAATTGGTCATGTGATAAATGTAGTATTTAGATAATCTCATAGGGGAAAGAGCTTCAAAGATTGACCCAAAGAAATGATGGCTATGAGGAACCAACACAACCCTACCTATCTGACTTAAATATCACTCAAGGCAAACATGTTGCCCGACATAACACAGAGGGAATTCAACATACTGATTAAGAGTGCATGCTCTCGAATCAGACTCCTTCACTTTGCAATTGCTAGGTGTGCAAGCATCTGTAAGTTACTTACCTTTTTTGAGCCTCTGTTTCCATATCTGTCAAGGGAAGATAATAATAATACCCATCATAAGGTTGATGAACTGATTAAAGATTAACGCATGTAATGTGCCTAGTTACCATAAGGCCTAACATGCAGCAATTTCTTTATAGATGTTTACTTTAAAACCCTTGGTTTTTACTATCAGAGCAGAATTCTGAGCCACTTGGGCAATGATCTTACATGACATGAATAACGCATGTATGCATTTTTATTCTTTAAGCTTTTAATTTTGAAGTCATTACAGTTTCATTATAGATGCCGATGTGTGAAGTAATACAGACATATACCATGTATCTTGTACCCAGTTTTCCCTAAGGGTAATATCTGGCAGAATGTTAGTACAATATCACTACTGGATTATAGACCCTGACGCAATCCACTCATCTTATTCAGAATGTCCTGGTGTTCCCTATGCTATACTTATTTGTCTCTCTGTGTATCAGGGTGGGGTATGTGTGTGGTGGTTATGCACATGTAGTCCTATGCAGTTTTATCACAGGTGTAAGCTTGTATATCCAGCACCACAGTCAAGATACACAACTGTTCCCCTACCACAAAAAAACACCTTTGATAAATCAACATTTTAAAGTCCTGATTTGGGTGGCCACAATCACAGTGCTCCCTTTGTCTTTCTTCTGGCTCCTGTTACATTTTATCAATGATGCCCATGAACTTTTCCAGAGCCAGCCTTTCATCCTCTAGTACATATGTTTCAATAGCAAGAAAGCACTGGACCATTAGGGGAAGTGGTATCAGGCAGCAGGATGGGGAGCAGAGAGAGGAAGGTGAACAAGATGGGGGGGTGGTGAGGAGAGGAGACGGGGGACAGAAGGAAAGGGGAAGAGAAGAGAAGGTGGTCTGGAAGCAGAAGGAGGAGGAGCAGAAGTCATGATGGCTTCTCTGCTGACCAACAGACCAGGAGGCACACCTCCACCCACTCCACCCACGGGGACAGATCTTGTGAACAGTTCTGATTTCTCTAGTCTAGAGCCTAAACAGAGCCTGTTCTCATTCACAATGAGGTTTCATTGTAAACACAGACCCCCCAAGGGTATAAAAATCAGGCCTCCAAAAACCAGCCCCAATTCACAGTGAAAATAAAATGGAAAGACAGATATGGGAGAATAGATGTATAATTATACTTTTGTGGTACTCAAGTTGTAGTTTTAAATAATAGTTAGGATTATGAAAATAACATGATCATTATATAAAACCTGACAAGTACATAAAAATATAAAGAAGAAGGCCAGGTGTGGTGGCTCACACCTGTAATCCCAGCACTCTGGGAGGCCAAGCCAGGTGTACTGTCTCAGCTCACAAGTTCGAGACCAGCCTGAGCTAGAGCGAGACCTCATCTCTAAAAATAGCTGTGCTTTGTAGCAGGTGCCTATAGCCCCAGCTGCTTTGGAGGCTGAGGCAAGAGAATTGCTCCCTCCCAAGAGTCTGAGATTGCTGCGAGCTATACCCCTAAGGGCACTCTACTGGGGGCAATAAAGTAAGACTTTGTCTCAAAAACATAAATAAATATATATATACATAAAGAAGAAGAAAGCATTTTCTCATAATATAGTATATCTATATTATTTATAGATAATATAGATAAAAAACAATGATTTCATATCTCATGTTGACCATAAATAACTACTGTTAACATTTCTGGGATATAACATTCCTTCAAGTCTTTTTCTATGCCAATGTATCTACATGAGCAAGATTTAAGTTTATAAAATTTGTATCATGCTACACAGAGATTTGTACCCTGGATATTCCCCTGAACATTTTATTGGGCTTCCTTCATGTTTTTGAATATGCTTGATATCTGTATGTAATGGATTTTTATGAAAACCTTCTGGAGGATAAATGAAAAGTCCAAAAACTTTCTAAAGCATCTCAACGTCTGGGATTCCCAACATTTTCATGAAACCCAGTTTCTAGAATGATCAACTTCTCACCATATCTGACCTGGTCTTCGTCTTGCTTGGGACTACCTCACCAGCAGCAGGGCCAATGGTGAGACAGGCACCGACAGACGGCTGTGTCACTACCTCTTTGACCTTATTGCATTTCCAGAAAGAAGCCCTCTTTCCACAGCCCAAGTCGGAGACTGCCAATGTAATAATTTTTAGTAAGACTAAATATTATCTTTATGGATGGTGTTTGACATTATCACATTAAAATTGTGCTCAGATATATTATTTTATCTATAGACGAAAGGACATGTTTTATAATGCCTCTTTTCTCAGAATTAAAATTCTTTTTTCCCGTATTACAGAAACAACTAAGTATTTATCATTAAATCTTGACGTAAAGGCTGTACCAGCTTCCTTTCCTTTAGCTCCCAAGCATACTTCCATTCACAAAAAATATCTTTCATCTACTCTGATTTCTCCTGAAGCTCCCTTCACCCCCTTTCTTTTCCTTCATTGCCAAACTTCCTAAAGAAGCCGTCTACATTTGACTCTATTTTCTTAACTAACATTTGTAATTTCCTGTAATTAATGTCTTCTGCCTCCCTCCACTGGAATTACTAGCACCTCCTGGCTACCTAATCCAGCGGCTCTTACCAGCCCTCTCTACTGAGTTCTGGTCACACCTGCAATCAGAAAACATTCCTCCTTTCACTTCTTTGACCTTTTGCTCTCCTAATTTCAGTCCTGACCTTTATACCACTTCTCAAGCTTTTAAATTTTCCTACCCATTAAACACAAGCTTTCCCCAGATTCTCTCTTCCATTCTTTTGAGTCTTGTCCTCCATTTCTCCTCAGGAGATGCAGCTACTCTCTGTACGTTAATGACTGCCTCCAGCCTATTGACCCCGGGGCAGGCTTCAGGTCCCACCCTGAGTTCTACTCCCCAACTTTCCCTTGAATAAGTGTTTTATATGAATTTCCCGAGGGCACCTCTAATTCTACCTTTCTAAAAGCAAAGCCATCATCTCCCTCTCTTTAGCATCTCCGCTCCCACCAAATGGCAACACTTCCTTGGGGGTCTCTGCCTTGGCTAAGGGCAGTCTAGCTAGTTGTTTATTTTTAGATACACAAGGGATATTGATCACTCGCCTCACACTCACTCAGCGGCCAAGTCCTCCAGCACTTTCCTCAGCCTCCCCTCACGGTTCTTTACCTTCCTTAGAGTCACTCCCGGCATCACTCTCATAGGTATTCTCTTGAGCTTCTGGAACTCTTTTCTACCTCGAACCACCTGCCTGAAATCCATCCTATTTCCTCTCAAATCATCCTCAGAAGTAAATTCCTGAAGCCATGGTAGATTCCCACTCAACAGATAGTTAGAGAGGCCCTACTGTGTGCCAGACACTGAGCTAAGAAAACACTTTCTGAGAGAAGAGAAAAGAAAGAAAAGCCTCCCTTAATGGACTTTGTATTCTTCTGGGAGTATACAGACACTAAACAATAAACACAAATAGCATCAGCTCTGTCCTCAAACATCCTCCATTCACCCATCCTTCATTCACCCACCCCCCAAATAAAGTCCGGATGGCTTAGCATAACATTCGACAGTCTCCAAAATCAAATGCCCGTTCTCCAGGTTTCTCATGCTGGGTCCCTCACTGGACCAGTCACTATCTCCCAGGTGCACCTGCAGCATCCCACGTCCCAGGTGCACCTGCAGCATCCCACCTCCCAGCCTTTGCCCGGGCTCTTTCCGCAGCCTGCATTGCTCTCCACCTCTTTGCCCACTAAAATATCAATCACCCTTTGAAGTTCTTTGTAAATGTTGCTTCCTCTATAAAGCTTTTCTGTCCTGCAAGCCCTGGACACCCATCAAAGTGAATCATTTCTTCTCTGCGTGTTTACAGCATGTTTATTTATACCATCAATCATTTCACACTTAGAAACATGTTATGTATGAGGCACGGTGTTAGGCTTTATATGTGTGTGTGTGTGTGTGTGTGTGTGTGTGTATACAGCAATTGCTTCATTCGACTTTGTATCATATTTATTTATACATCTCCACCCTCCCTTCCATATACACAGTAAATTCTAAGATTCTTGAAAATAGGACTTGTTCTTTTTCATATTTATATCCCCCACCATAGTACCTTCAACATAGCTACTGGATGAATAAATAAAAGACTAAATATATACTTAGATATGTTAGTACTAATATTGGTTGTGATAAAGACAATCTGATTATTTAGTGAATCTAGGTAATAAAACTATTCTTTGAATAAAAGTGTTCAATCACTTGAGGCAATTATTTTCTTTAAAGATGATGGGTGTTAGTTTTCAATTATCACCAATTAATATGCACAGAATGTTCAGGAGATGACTAGCATTGAGCCTGGGAGGGGGCAGTTTAGATCATGACTGAGGTGGGTGTTGCTCTCTTGTGCTCTGAAAGTAATTTATCTTGATATCCTTGGTGTCAGTATGCAAATCAGCAGGCCCCTAGGAGCCTACAGAAAGCAGTTAGTGGAAGACAGGACCACTAAGGTGGTTCAGCACAGGTAAGCACCTCTTTTAAAAAGTCATTACAAAAAAAAAAAAAAGAAAAGTCATTACAAAGAAAGCCAAACTAATGGTAGGGATTTCTTAAGAAGAAAGTATTCCCATAACATTTCCTTTGCCAATATTACATTTCCATATCCTGTTGGAAATGCATTTGTCCCTTAAGGCAGGTATATAGATAAGATCCCACTGGTGCACAGATTTTCAATCAAGCCGAGGTGGTGAACCTTCTAGCAGGTGGGCTGCAGCTGCAGAGAGGGGTCATCTTCCGGTTAGGGGGCTTCAGGGACGTGTCAAGAAACAAAAATCATACATTGGTTTCCTTGCTGTTTAATAGATGTTATTTCCACAGGAATTCCCTTCTCCTTACATTCTCCACCTGGAAAACACCTACTCACTCCTTTCTGTTAGTCTTTGAATGTCATCGTTGCTGGGAAGCCTTCCCAACTCCTTGCTAAAGTAAGCTGCACCGTCCTCTGTGAAACACCCGGCGCAGAGATGCACACATCCCACGGCGTGGGAACTTTGTGTTCCTTTGCCTTGTGTGTCTCCCCCCAAGCCCCACCCTCATCACTGCCACAGGATCCCCAGCACCTAATAGATGCACACCCTTCTCAGTTAACTTATAGAGGAAGAAAAGCAGCATTTGCTACGTGAATTCACAGATTCCTACATACCTCCATGGGCATATATTTAATGTTAATAATCTGGGAAACAAAACTTCCCCTCTAACATTTTCTGGTTTGGTAGCACTAGCTCCAGAGTGGGCTGTCACAGCCCTGCAGGCTGCAAGTGGGTTGCCATGGTAACAAGGTTCTGGATGGAGGCTCTGGCTAAAGAGCCCTTCTCCACTCAAAAGAAGCTGCAGAAATGTAAAGGGTATTATGGTTTCCCTTCTTTCCCTCCTTCTCTCTCAAACCTCTCATCCCTCTGAGAAACTTGAAAGCTGAAACGAGCTGAGTTCTGGGAGCCAGTTCTCTCAGGGCTCCGTACGCCCCTGGAATGGCTTTGCCCACACAGAACGGGGTGGATTTGGTTCTGTGCCAGGGCTAATGCCTCTGTGCTTCCCGTCCCTTTCCTGCCCCTGCGCTTCGCTGCTGCTGTTACTATCCCTCCTTCCTCTTTGCCTTAGGCGTGATACCACCCAGAGCTGCCCCTATCGTGTCTAGTAACATCCCTGCCTTTTCCTGATAATGATTAACCAGCAGGAGCAGCCCCAGTGCTACACAGCAAGGAAAGAAATAGGGCAGATTCCAGGAGCAGCTATTGAAAGAACCCACCCCAGCCCCGAAGGCAGAAGCCAGCTACCCTTTATAGGGTCTACCAGAGGGTCCCTCTCAAAAACGGGTTAAAGAGGCTAAGAGACAGCCTCCTCCTCATTCTTGGTTTTGCTGATGTTTATTTGTTCCACTCTACTCCAAAAGCAGCGACAATGTGGCATCGGAGCCGGAAAATAGAGCATCCAGGGAACTCCTGCCTCTGATCTCCTGCTCAAAAGGCCCCTAGAAGGATGTTTGTTTGATTGCTTGATATTCGACCAAAGGATTAAAACACAGAGTTGCAAACTGATACTCACCTTAAAACATCTTCAGCCCTACCCTGTTTGAATGACTGGGAAGGTTTACATAAAAAACACTACAGAAATCAACCACTGAGGAGCCCAGTTGGGCTGTGAGCCCCACTGCTTACGAGGACACCCACCTGCCGTCTGGCCACAAAAGGCTTCCTCCTCACCTAAGGCATCCCGAAGGGGTTTTCTTCATCTGGATTCACACAAAGCTACAAATCCAAGGCAAAACTCTGACAGACACTCACTTCCACAATCAAACTGCAAAGCCCTTCCTGAGGCTTGTTCCCAGGAGTTATTTAATTCTCTCAGCTTCTGGGTTTCTTTTTCCTTCCTTTAAATAAGCCTATTCTTTTGATGCAATATTCATGACTCCCAGACACAAGGAGGGCCCTCCGCTGCAAAAAGACAGCACTTTCTTCTATAATGAGTTTTTCGCCCTTCCTATCTCACTCACGCCAGCTCTGGCTCTCAGGTTTTCTAAGTTGGTATCTGCCTTCGCTTTCCTCTCAGCTGCTGGAATTTCTATGGGAGACACCGGGCGGCAAGTCCAGTCACCAGAAAGCGGCGTCCACCTGACTGCACCGTGTGAAGACATTGGCATGACAGGAGAGGCCTCCCTTCCTTACCGAGGGCCTTTCTCTCTCTTCCCCACTGAGCTCAGCAAATCTAATACCAATATTTCCTCTGATTTCTCCATGGCTGATAGGCCCCACTGTTTGAGTTGAGGTTTGGAAACAGAGGCTGCTTACAGGAGGGGAGAATTTCCATCGCAGAGACATCAGAAGATTTGTGAATTAAAAACTCCATCGCAAGGTTTTGCTTGTTTTCGTTTTATCTGCTGCAGCTACTGTTTTTTTTTTATCTAAGCTCTATGTAAAGTCCATGCAAGCTTTATAATGAGGACAAAAGGTTTGGGGTTTTGATAGACTCAAAGATAGGGACATCAAAATATCACAATAACCCCACAGAGGCTGAAGGGGAGCGCTGAGTGCTTTCGAGGAAGGACGCTGGGTAAAAGCCTTAGAGATCTATGCCCCTATGAAAGAGCTCCGTGACCTTGAACAAATGATACACAAATGATCCCTTTTCTGTTTGCTCAGCAGAAAAATGGAAGGATGGGCCCGGGAGAACTGGAAGGTGGGAAAAGGGCATTTGATGAGAGGAGTGTGGTTCTTGCAATCAGACACAGACACATGGGATTTTTAGTTATCAGTTCTGCCCTCTGATGGCTCTGTGATGGTGAGCAAGTTACTATCCCTCTTTGAGCTCGGGCTTTCTCATCTATTAAAAAAAAAAAAAAATGGCTAGGGGGCTGGGCAGGGTGGCTCATTGCCTGTAATCCTAGCACTGTGAGAGGCCAAGGCAGGTGGATTGATTGAGCTCAGGAGTTAGTCCAGCCTGAGCAAGAGCTAGATCTTATCTCTAAAAATAGCTGGGCATCATGGCAGGCGCCTATAGTCTCAGCTACTCAGGAGGCTGACCCAAGAGGATCGCTTCAGTCCAAGAGTTTGACCTATGACACTATGGCACTCTACCCAGGGGGACAAAATTAAACCCTGTCTCAAAAAAAAGAAAAAATAGACAGTATTATCTGTTTCCCCACTTTTAAACTTTATGGGTCTGGGGTAAAATTTAAGGCATTTTACTGCTGTCAGCACACAGATGGGTTCTGTAAAGTTAACCTTCCCTCTCTTCCTCCTCCCCTTCTCCCAACTCCTTCAATTCTCTCTCTGCTCTCACCTTACACAGTTCCATGATTTGCTGATCTGAGGGCCTCTGAAATTAGGCCTGTGGAGTCTATTCCCGATGGCTTTTTCAAGAGTCTGGGTTTTGTGGCGAGGACCCAGATTTGAGCAGGGAGGTGGGCTCAGTGCGTTTCAGCGTTGGAGCTGAGGGAGCGCTAATGGAAAGCCCGCTGGTGGCACAGAACCGCTCAGGTACACTGTCAACAGGGCTGAAGCAGATGCAAGGAGACGAGAGGCCCTCCTGACCCACTTAGCACAAAACTGGCAGTTTCATTTCTTGGCTCGAGCAGAGGCGTAAATGCCGAGGGCAAGAAGGGCTGCCGCTACCTGGAGCACTTTGAGGTTATTGGGTTAAAAAAGAGATCGATGGGGACCCTACTGTTACCTGCCAAATCCCATTGTCCTCGTGCCAAAGTGGTTTTACAGGGAGTTGCAACAAGGAAGTAGTGGGAGTAAGCCTGGTGTGACTGGGGACTGAGAGAAAGCCCAGTGAGTTAATGTGGACGGCCAGACTCGAGCCGGAGGGAGACAGGAAGAGGAGTGATGGTGGCCACGGCTGCCTGCCTGTTCTTCAAGAGGCAGAGCACGATGCCACCTGAAACAAAACCCAGAGAGTGGAACTGTCTTTGCTTCCTGTCAGCCTCATTAGTGGTGATATCTGGGGACACTGGTGCTGAGCAGAGGTGGCTCAAAACATACTTGATTGTTGCTGGAATGTGGCAGTAGGGCTGAGCCTCAACTGGCAAGGTCAAGGATGCTAGAGAGAAGACTTCAGAAGCACAGTGAGCAGACCCCTTTTTCCTGCCTGCCTATCCTGACCCTCACCACTCAACACCAAGCTCAGCTCAGATTCCTGCTGACCTGTGATGACCAGCACAGTCCTGGTGACATGGCTTCTCATGTCGCCTAAGGTTTTCGCATCTGGCTACCCTAGGCTCCTTCTTACCTCACAGTGGTCAGGGTTTTGTCCAGACATTACCTAACTCATCAGACTCACAGCCTTCCCGCAAGGGAGGTGACGGGAATTATCCTCCTTATTTCAAAGAACTGGAGGCAGAAATGCCCGGGATTCAAAGGTCTTCTCAGCTGCTTGCAATAAATTATGGAAAAGGCTGAGCGAGAAGAGCCCTGGAGATAGTGAGCTAGGAGAAGAACACAAAGGCACACTGCCCCTTCTGGAGCCCAGGACCTTCTTCTCTCTAGGGATTATCATGATTGAAGCTCCAGCCCCCCAGCTCCAAAGCCAGGGCACCTCTCAACACTCCAGGGAATGCCCAGTGCTGCTGATTCTGCGTCTTTTATTTTAATATCAGACATAAGCCACAGACAGCTGGACCTGACCATGGGGTCAGTTTACAGGGCAGGAGTGAAGAAACACATTCTTCTATGAGGTTTCACAGAGGAGTCAAGGAAACCAGTGTGTGCTGAGTAGAGTGCATTTGTTATCAGTGGTCCTGTGCAAAGCCTGCTTATATAGAGGATGGCTCCATTCCAACTGTCAGTGGGGACTAGGAAGGCCAGCATGAATTTGCACAAAAACTTTCACAGCATTCGTTAAACAACAAAAGGGAAACCGTCACCAAATAATGATAATTATTGGACTCTCCCCCCCACTAATGATAATTAGTACTCCATTACTGCCTAGAACCTCTTATGGTTTATTGAGTTCTCAAAAATACATTGGGGCATCTATTCTTCATCAGAATCAGAACCCCATGGAGGAATCAGGGTAGCTAGGTACTTTTCTCTTGGGTTTTTATTTTGTTTTGTTTTGTTCTGTTTTGCAAATGAAGCAGGTTACAGACACTCCAAAACATCTAACCCTTTTTCCAATCCCAAATGTGCTAGTCACAGACCACAGAAGGTAGAGCCTTACATTCCCATCTGACTAGCCCAACTTCCTACCCTAACCCCAATCCAGTGGGCTCCGGGTATCCCATGAGCTACTCTTTACGCGGAGAGCTCAGGGTTCTTCTCTACAGACAGCCACTCTCCATGTCATCTGCATCTTACCCACCCTGACTATAGGTACTGATTACATCTTGGCCAGCAGCAAATGGGGACAGTCGAACACTTGGGAGGCTTCAGAATAGTCTTGTGTTTACCCCAGGCAGGAAGCCGAATTCAGTGCCTGATCAGCAAAGAAAGGAGAGGTAAAAAAATAAAGTCCCAGAAAGGCAAGTCTACTTTCATCTTGCCCAGGAGAGAACAGGTCCATTGTGCAAAAGGTTGATTTGGGGGCAATTAATTTTGTTCCTCCTGATGAAGATGCTTTTGAGGGAGCTGTTCAGCCACACATCTGATTATCGTAGGACTTGGGTGCTGCTTCCCACTGAGGGTTTGACTCTTCCTTCCAACAACACCACATTCCTCTTTCTAAGAAGCACAGGTGTTAGCTCTGTATCTTTTCCCTGCTAGGATGAATGCATTAGCTTAAAGCGAGTGGCTGGAATTTGGAATCCTGTTAAGGATCCTCAGCCGGCCAATGGAACACCTACTATCCCCATTTGCAAAAGCACGACACATATTTTCTCTTTTTTATTGTCTTTTTAAATTTTTAATTAAATGAGAACTGTATCCATTTATGGGGTACAATGTGATGATTTGATATACAATGTGGAATGCTTAAATCAAACTGATTAACACCTCGCTTCATCTTCACAAGAAGTATATGGAAGTGGGAGGCGCCTGTGGCTCAAAGGGGTAGGACGCCGGTTCCATATACTGAAGGTGGTGGGTTCAAACCCAGCCCTGGCCAAAAACTGCAAAAAAAAAAAAAAAAAAAGAGTATATGGAAGATAAAGAAACTGAGGCGGAGAGAAGCAGCATAAGTTTGAGGCTAAATTATTCAATACATTCTCACTCCAAATCTTTTTTCTACCTTGTACTGAAGATGAACGCCTCCCCCAGACTCAAAATTCTCTCCAGGAGGGAGAAGAAGAAGCGCTTGAGATGCTATGAGAGATTTGGCAAAGGTGTGAGTGTGAGCTTGACACTGCTTTGGCTAAACACTGTATCATCTCAGATTTTAGCTGGGGAGAATCTTAGTAGTGATGGATTTTTATAACTGATGTATATTGCCTGAAGCGATTTGCTAACAGCTACCACAGAAGCCACTACCCAGAGGAACAAAGGGAAAAGACAAGGACAGAAAATTGTCTTTTTAAAAATCAGTAGGAGATTAAGTTCTCTTTATTATCAATTAGGAGGTCTTTAGGATTCATGGGCATGTTTTGATAGAGGAGGAGGGGTGGGAGTAAGTTAGCACCACTAAAAGGGGCAATAACTTTTACTGCTCTCAGTGAAAATTAAGGACTGCTTTCATTATCCAAAAGCAATGAGGAAGTATTTTCACACGGGGCTGCAGAGAGCTGCCTGCTTTCCCAAGTCTGGTTGTACGGCAGCCCATACTTGCCCATACCAGCCCATCACTCAGCAAGTGTTCAGCAAAGTCAGCCTAGTGCCTGACACTAATGCTACATGCCGGTGGGACATGCGATTGCTGTGAGACTCCCCTCCCCTGAGTTTAGCAGGGCTTAAAATCTAGTTAGAGCGACATGATCTATGTACAAACACAGCGATTAGCAATCAATTCAAGACAGAATAAAGCTGAGTATTTATGATAAAGGCAGTAAATGCCAAATGATTTAAAGCAGCAAAAGGCCACGAGGAATGAAGTGGTTGGAGAAGATTTTATGGAGAAATGGGAATTTGCCTAAGTCTTTCAGTGCGTGGACTGGATAAACAGAGAGAAGGGAATCCAAGAATAGAGATTAATTTAAGCAAAGAACTGGAGCTCAGAATGAGTGTGATGAAACTAATATATTTTATATTTGTGTTTCAAATGACTATGCAAAGATCAAGTGGATTGATTGCCCATTTAATCCCTCACTGGTTTATGGAGGAGAATTAAATGCTAATAGACTGAGTATTGACAGAGGCAGAGTAGTCCTTAAAGTGAACACCGTCCCCTTATAGGAATACAGGATGCTTCCTAAGGCTGGAGACAACAATTCTGATGCCTCCTCCACAAACGCCACATCTCCCACAGGGGGGAAAGTCCCTGATGTTACTGTGGACAGTAAGGATAAAAATAGGTATGCAAAAAACTCTAAATTGGCTCAGACCAATGATCCATTCCAACCAGGATTCAGTCATTGAAGATGACACGAAGGATATTATATGAAGGACATTACTGTATTTAGTGATCTCAATCTCAAAAGGTTAAGGCTGGTACCCTGAACACCCTTAATTTCCCCATGGTAGCCGATTATGGCTCCATAAAATATAAACTTACCTAATTTGTTCCTCAACCAATTTGTATTTTCTGACAGTATCACCTCTGAGGGTAATATATTCTACTTGTTTACTACCCACTATATTAAGTTATAATAATAACACCCCCTATCATTTCTCCCAAATTAACTCTCTCCTTCAAGCTTCAAAAGATGTCCCTTATTTCCCATTTTTCAAGATGGTATGCAGAAATCTATATCCATTTACTTCGAATGTATCTTGGCCTTCGCCTATCTAAACTGAAGAGTGTTTAGCCTAACCTGACATTATAAATATCTTCTCCCTATTTGCTAATTCTTGCTGGCCCTTGGGTGATTTCTTGGCTCTATTTCTTGCAGTGTTTTCATTTTTTCATTACCATTCCTCAGACACATCTTATGAGCGTCATCTAATCCCCCTGGCTTCACTGGCCTCTAAGACCCTCTGCTGCTTGGTCCATCCAATTCAGCTGTCTTTGTAACTGATGAAGTTAACCTGAGCTAGCATGGATTTGCTGCCTGGGACCAGTTACTTACCTGGGAGTGACAGATCCTCCCTGGGAGAGACGGATCCTCCCTCCTGGCTAGGGGCATACAACTAAGCCAGCACCACTATACCCTTGACATCAACTACAACTTACAGATCACAGATAACACCATACTTTAGGGTTTGATATCTGGCGTGCTTGGTGCCATTGCCAGGTCAGAAGATGCAACTCAGAAGCACAGGATAGCTAATAAAGGGCCAGGGGGAAACAGGAAATGAGAAAGAGCCAGGCTGTAAGATCCTTACTTAAATAAATGATCTTTCCTTCCTCCCTTCCATGCACTAGCACAAGGAGTGGGATAGCTCTGTCCAAAGATTTTCCTTTTGGCAAAGCAAATATAAGTGCCGAGTGACTTGCTGAGTTGTCTTGCTGCTGCCCTGAGGCAGTGGCCATTATGATAATGCATCATCACACATGGCTTCCCATTCTTCTCTTGCTCACCACTCTATCTCTTCACTCTTATGGTTTTGCCGTACAAATAAAGCATCAGAACTGTGTCCTTGCCATAGGCCCTATTTTCTAGGGAATGTGGGCTGAGTGACCATCAAGAATACCACCAAAGGGTTATTTAGGATCTAGCACATTCTGGGCTTTGTGGTAGGTTTTGGTGATACCAGAAGGAGAAATACGACATTACTGAAGAGTCAGAATATATATGGGTAAAGGTAAATAACATTTTCAAGCTCACACGTGGCCCATGCCAAGAAAAAGAGCATTAACAATAAGCATAAAAGACTTTCAGAGGGCTGATAAATCACTGCAATGGTCAGACAAATCTTGTGCAGGTAGGTCACACTCATCTGGGCTGTAAAAAAAAATGAAGCTTTAATTTCTTTCTTTTAGAAAAAAGTTACTCTTCAACTCTCTCCCCTAAGCCTCTCTGATAGTTCTGAAATTTATTTCTATTGGCTTGACATTCCTGTATGTGGAAGACTCCAGCAGCGATAGCACACTAAGGAAATTTCATTATGACCTCTCTCTTCTATAAAAATATTAAAATGTTAAATTGAAAATTTGAAGTAGTAGTTTCTAGAAGACCCTGTGGTTAATGTGTTTTATTTCTGAGAAGCACCCATTTATTCTTTTCTTTGACATCTAAACCAGTTTGTCACCTGTGTCACACAATTTTCTGCCATTCATCCAGGCCCTCGCCTTCTCCATCATTGAGCAGCTTCCATACACCTGACCTACCACGTCCTGGCTGGGTCTGAAGCCCAAGACTCCATCACTAAACTATCCTTCCCCTGGCTATGATTTTAGGTCCATTCAACAGACCTCTCTTTGTTAAGAGCTTCACCTCTTTCCAAATGCAGGAAAGAGGTGATCTGAGGGCCCAGAGGTCCCTTCTAAGGATCGTTAGGTATCTCTGACACTTGCACAAACAAGCCAATGACTTTAGTTTCTCATACAGGAGCCATATGACATATTTGGCCCCCAGTTCTACGATTTCATTTTCAGGTTCTTTCAAAACTGTGGAATGGATGGAATCCCATTTTGATGATTTATTTAAACAGTTTGTCAGGTCAACAGCATCCTATACACATAAAATTCAAAACCTATATGTCTACTGTAGATGTAATTTTTCATGTCAACTTATGCAGCAAAAGAAAATGACCTTTATTTCAGAAAGATGCAATTTCTTTACAAATAGTAACTTGCAAAGCCCTGGTGAAGCAACTGTCGGATTCTGACAAAATAAAATAGCACTAATAACATCGAAAAGTAAGTTTCAATTGAGTGGTTGAGGGGCCTTCATCTTTTCTTAATTACAGCTTTGCATGGGGATTTGTGAGTTATTCACATAATTTTCTGTCATTAGATGAATTTGAACAAGGAATACATTTCTGAAGAGGAGTCATAACTTGGAAATAGTGTATAAAAATGAAAACAAAAGAATATCCATTTTCTTTTCTTTTTACAAGCCTCTCTGAAGATTATTTCTTAGCTCCATAGACTATACTCACCCCAAATTATCTCATTATGCACCAGACGGCTTCTATGCCTGGTACTAGACTTTTTATGGTGAGTTCAAAGAATACAAATCACATTTAATGTTTGTTTAATTGAATCAAAATTCTAAAAGTCAAAACATTATTAGAAAGTTAAAATTGTTACCCTTAAATTCTCCATATATTGCTTTCAAAAGTCAAATGAGTTACTTTGGAACAAGCTCACAATTTTTTAAATATTCTTCCCCTTAGTTTGGAGAACAAATGGTATCAGTGCTATTTTTGAAGCTCGTGCGTGTCTGTCTGTGCGTGCAGGCACCAAATATGAGATCCCATGAGCGAGTTCCAAATCAAAATCTAGAAGAAAACATCTGTGAGAAAATGACTCTTTTCTTCTGTGATTTCATCAGTGTGTTTATGGTCTTTGGGTATTAGATGAGAATCTAAAAGACTAATCTCCTATGGGGGCAAGTGAGGGAAAGAGTTGCTTAATGTTCTAGAATGGATGGCAAAGAAACTAGGGAAGTAGGTAGAATAAGCAGCCTGACCCAGCAAAGCCATGGTCAGCTGCTGGCCTCGGGATATAGCAATCGCTTACTCAGAATATGATATGAGCATTGGAAACAGGAATATTTTAAAATTTCAAGAAAGAAGTGTGAACCTAAGAACAGAGAAGCACAGAGTCTCTGTCAAAGGTGCAAATGAGCTCCGTGGAAGGCTGGTGTCACCATCAGGATTACTCAGGCTTTAAGAAGGCCAGGTCAATGTGCTAAGCTAAACTAATAGATATAGACGTCTCATTTCACCAAATAGTAGCATCAATCTTACTGGGGAAGCAAACGGATGCCTCAGGCTATGTAGAAATGTCCCAGGAAACATGTGTAAGGATAAGGGTATCAGTTCCCAGGCTACCTAATCACTGAGTTCATAGAGCAAGTTGTTGTGCATTCCAGGGGGGAAATTCACATCCAGGACATTGGTGATCAAACATGAATGGAAGAGATCATCTCACAGCTTTGAATGAACTAACAGTCAGTTTAAGGACAGTAGAACGGTTTAGGGCAGTGACTTTCAACTGGTATGCCATGAGAGGACCTCAGATGTGCCACAAAAATTTTTAAAGATCATTAATTTATTTTTGAAAGAAGTTCAAAGCACAGTAAGTATATTCTCTTTTTTTTAACTCTTTCTTTTTGATCGACATAATTTAAGTATGTCACAGCAGTTTAACTATAGGTTCAAGTGTGCTATGAGATAGAAAAGGTCAAAAAACTCTGGTTTAGGGAGAAGAACCTGGAGGAATAAGACTCAAGAGCAGATTTAGTGGGACTTGAGGATTCCAGCAAATGAGGAAGGAGGGTGCTGGAAGGGATCAATGCTGCTCACAGCTCTACAAGCACCTTCAACCCAAATCTTCCTCAGTCTGGGAGGCCGAATATCTTTGTTTAGTATCTACCTGAGAAAAGGAGTGGAACAGAAAGAAAGGAACAGGAAAATATTAATAACAGCATGCTAAATAAAGGTAAAATGCACCTACCATTCTTAAGCCCTAGTGATGTGCTAAGTCATCCCATAATCTCTTCCTTGTGTATTCCATCTTCTTATGCTAACAAGGACCCTGCCACATGGGAACCACCACCTGCATTTCACAAATGAGGAAACCGAGGCGCCCAAAGGTTCAATAGTCCTAAGGTCACAGAGCTTCCATTCCTGGCTAAACCATAATTTAAAAATTGATCTACGCTTTCAAATGTATTTGATTTTCTTATTTCTATCATTTCTTCCTGTTGAAGTCCATTTTTCGTAACAGTAACCTTGCCCTAGATAACAAGGAGGGCCAGAGATGAATCTAGATGTTGGCAATGCAGGACAGGGTGGTCAGTGTAGCCCTGGTGATAAGGTTAGAATATCCCCCCCAGAGCAGGTAGCAGGTGCATCCCCCCAACCCAGAACTATGGTATGTCAGCTGGGGACTTTAAATGAACAATGAAAAGGTAAAACAGTCCCCAAGATGATGACTATATAGCAGGGGAGGTGGTGTGGCATTTACTAACACTGATACTTGTAAAATTGTTCCTGGAGTTCTTCCTTTCTAATAATTTAGGGCCAGAAAGGTATCATGTGTCACCTCCCTACTTAGAAGCAGCAGGTCGCAGGTCACTGGATGATGTCCTGTCATTTGCATTGAATCCCTGAGCTAGAAGCTGGTTTCCTTCACCCACCAGAGTTAGCCTGGGTGAGGGCCACACCCTTCAGGTAACGCTCTGAAAGCCCAGGATGCAGCTCATTAGGGACCCTCGCTTGTTAAGGCCCATCACACACTGTCAAGGGTAATTAAATCAGGGATTAGTGTCACCTAGAGAGTTTGGCGTGAGCCCGGTCCACATTAAAGTGTTTGACACTGAGTGGTAGAGGCAGACAAGGTTCCCATTAGTTCCTGGCACGGATCATCCTCTCTGAGGCTTGCGTGGGCTGGCTGTTAGGTCGCTTGAGCAGGCGAAAGCTTGATATTTCAGTTTTCCTAAAATGTTTTTTTCCCTTCATTTTGAGACCCAGTTTGCACTTATTGGATTTTTTAATTAAAGGACATGACACATTGCACTCTTCAGATTCTATTAAAAAAACACCTTCCCCTCAATTCAGAAGCTTCTCCTGTCTGTTCCCCAGATGGATGGAGCTGCCCAAGTGGTCCTTAATGCCCTGTTTACTCCCTGTCTGCCTGGGGTCCAGTGAAATGTGCCTTTCATCCACTTCTGGTGGAAATATAAATTAATATAACCTTTCTGGAAAGCCATTTGGTAATATGTTCCAAGAACTTTAAAATGGTCATATCCTTTTGATAGTTATAATTGTACTTCTGGGAAACTATCCTAAGGAAATAATCAGAAATCCAAAAAAAAAAAAAAAAAAAGTTTGTTAAACCAAAGATGTTCACCACAGCATTAGGTATAACTACAAAAAACTATAAATGTCAATATCATTCAGTAGACTATTAAACATCCATATGTTAGAATATCCTTATTTTATTCAATAAATATTTATTGAGAAATTATCCTGTGCCACAAACTCTGATAGGAACAGTAAACCCATCTCCTGCTTTCCAAGAGTTTTTAAAATTAGATTTTTTTAGATGTTTATAATATGGGAGTCTGTTTACATTAAATTTTGGAATGGAAAACTAAGATTTTCAATGACATAGATAGTAATATTTCAAGTCAGTAAAAACTAGGCTTAAAAAGAAGGAAATATACCAATGTGTCAACAAGGTTCTCTCAGTCTTTAGGGTTGCTATAACAGAATACCTGAGATCGCATAGTTTATGTGGGTTCTGATTCTGATGGCTGGAAAGTTGAAGATTGGACATGGGCATAATAGGTTCAGAGCCTCAGGCTACTTCAACTCAACAGCAAACAGAAAAGGCCGAAGGGGGACCGCTGATGAGAGAGGGAGTCAGGCAGTTTCAGGGGTCCTTAACAGACAACTGTCTTGTGGAAATTAACAGAGCAGGAACTCATCCCTGAGGAAGGGCATTAATCTATTCAGAGGGATCCACCCCTCCCCATGGCTCAAACTTCCCACCAAGCCCCACCTCCTAACACTGCCACATTGGGGAACACATATCAACATAGGGGCTTGGAGGGGACAAACCCAAACCACAGCAGGTTCGGTCTGGTTGATAAGATTGATATTTTCCTACTCTCTTTGTTCTTTCCTATCTTTTTCTGACACAAATGCTTTGAACATATATTATCTTCACAATTGAAGAAGGTGGGAAAAGTATTGCATTGCTAAAAACATGCCAACAAAGACAAATAATCTAATCAATTCCCATCCCCTTGATGCTTATCTTGGCTAAGAAGATGCACTTTTGCCTTTTAGGCTACCAACTACTATCTTTTATTTGGATGTAATTGCTAAGAAGAGATGTGTAGAAAGCAAATGAAGCTGGAAGGCTGGCAGTCTGCAGCTTCCTTCAGATGACTTTGTAATTTGGGGCTTGAATCTTTGCATGACCTCTCCTGACCTCAACCCCGCCTTCCAGCCCACTCAGAAGGAGGAAAGTGCAGGTATACCAGCAGCACAGTCTCATTCTGCATTAAGATAGTAATTTCAACAGAATACCCAAAGGTAATAGTCTGCAAGCAGTCATCCGAAATCCCACCAAAGATTCTGAGTACAAGCTGGGGCATGGCAGGGTCACAGGTAGGACTGCTTTCTAAAGGACTAGCTGGAAACACAGAGCTAATGTAATGCCTTCATTAGATGTTCTAGCACTTGCTTAGCAACCTGCCTGTGTGTAACAGGTGTAAAGTGCTATGATGCAACAAGCCTGTTCATGGAAGACCTGGAATCACACAAGTTCGCAGATGTATATTCCAAGAAAAATCCAAGTGAGAAGGACACAAAAAGATGAGGGAGGTGTTCCAATATTGGTACTCTTCCTCGCTAGGTAACCTAGTCTGGGTCAGATTCTCCAGGGAAAAAAATCCTTATTGGTTAGTTCATAAGGCACAATGGATCATACACTTACACTACACTTTTAAAGATAGCTTTTAGAGTGGCTCTAATATCCTGGAAATTATGAACATCCATACCTATCCTCATGGACCTTGTTTTTATCACACCAACACCTTTGATGTCTTACTAAGATACCTAAAAACATGCCTTTAATAAGCATCGGTCTAAATAATAATCAGAATAAGAAGAACTATTAAGCAATGATTTTGTGCTAGGTGCGCAATTGTTTCTAAACTTCCCAGATGTCAAAAGGAAATTTAGGCTCAGAGTAGTCAAGTACCCGGAGAACGATCACCCACAGACGCAATTTGAAACAGGATCTTTCTGGGTACAAAGCCCAAACTCTTCTCTTTCCAAAGCATCCTGTCACCTCAAAACTATAAGGGTTTTTTAAAGAGATGGAGAAAATTCTCCTCTATCTAAACAACTCAAAGTCCATGGGATGTGTAAATAGGAATGCCCCATAACCCCAAACACCTCCTCGTGCCTTTCTCTTTCTTATAATTGATGATGGATTAAGATGGTGAGGAAGAATGGGGCTATGTCTTGCCATTGATGACACTTGCACACTGAATACCATCAGAACAAAGATAAAGACCATTTGTGACACTGTCCAACCAGTGTGAAGACCTCCCACTCCAACATCCAGTAATTTGTAGGCACACATTTCTTCTTATCCAAAAGTGGGAGAGAGGAGTTCATAGGTTAGCCCTGTGAAGGTCTAGTTTATTTTTATTTTTAAAGTGGAGAAAATGAGTCACAAGAAAGTGATGAATTTGCTACCGATTGCATCTTTATGAAGCTATATGAGGGTAAGGAGCAGGTCTCGCTTTCCTTAGCTCCTACGTAAATTCATTCAGATATTGATTTGTTCTACTAACTTATCCTGAGTTTCTACGAGGTACCAAATGCCAGAGAAACAAACTCATTTGTGCCCAGGACTGTGTTGTACCCACAGTAGTTACCCAGGGAATGCGTGCTGAAAACATTTGTTGATTGCAGGTAACAGTGACAGAAACGTAGGCTCCGATCCCTGGATCCACCAGTCCCAGGCCATGTGCTAACACCCACAAAATTTATCATTCTATGTATGCAGCTAGCACCCGTGCTTCCAAGGAGCACTGAGATCCACAGATTAGTAATGGACTGCAAACAAACTAGTGTCATTGCATCAACACTAAATGAGTTATACTTTCATTTTGCTGAGTGCCTTCTTGCTTCTGAAAGGCAGGCCCCAGAAAGCAGCGGCACCTAACTGACCTCTCCACCACTCATTACCTACTCGTGCTCTGCCGCATGGCTCTAATCAGCTCTTACAGGTCTGATCTTGTTAGAGAACACTGATCTCCCACCCCTGGAGTCCTGCCTAATGTACTACTGGGAGCAACCCCACTGGGGCAGAGAATCACAGGGTGTCCGGATTTCCATTCGTGATAAGGGTCCGTTCTCCACCAACTGGCAGGAGTGGACTTCAGCAAACACTAAATCGTTGTGCTTCAGTCTTGCTGTTACTCAGAGGGGAATGAAAGGAGCTGTCCTCCTTAATGCTTCAAGGAGACACAAAGGAGATTTATTGTCGGATGCCTACGAATATCCTCAAAGAAAATGCCTGTGAAAAACAATGGGTCTTTATTGCCTAAAATATTGATCTTTTCCCCCCAAGTCTTAAAAATGGCTTCACTGGCTGGCAATACAGAAAGCAAGAGGAAGTGGTAAGAAGGCACACAGGAGAAAGAGGAAACTTTTGCAATAATAACCGTCCTGCAAGAAGAGGTACAATCATTATTTTCAAATACATTTTGAGAAATGCCTTAGGAATTCCCAGAGGGGTGTCCAAGGCTAACCATGTGGGTTAGTTATAACAATGACCTGAAAAAGAACAATATGCCAGGGAAGACATTACAGCAGATGAATAATGAAGAGGTTCAAGTGAATGAAGGCACAGGCCTCCTCTCTCTCCTTCCTTCCCCCATCCTCACTGCCCTCCAATGCACTATTAATGGAAGTGCCATCCCCAGGATTCTCAGAGAACTTGTGCTATACATGGAAGGGCAGGTGGGTGTGCTTACTGCCACGGGACGCTGCTTTCACTTTGTTGCCTCGTTTCTCAGCAGCGAGGAATGCCAGTTCCCATTAAGCTCTGTGCATCTCATCACATCAGCAGTGGCCCTGAGCCAGCTCGAGGGGTGCCGGGATTCATTTGTGACAAGGTTAGAGCCCGGCTCAAAGACGGGCACTCACCAAACAAAAACAGCACCTGCGAACCCTATCGGCTACCCCCCAACAGACCCCAGCAATCGGTGCCCACCAACCCTGCTTCCTGCATTCCCCGACTCATTCCTTAGAGATGGCAGGAAAGGAATTATGAGCAGAATGACCACTGGCATCCAAATGACAGAAGCATGGAGGAAGTGACAGCCCCAGCGATTGCAGAATTCACAGGGACGACATACAGCCCACTCGTTCTTAAAAGCGAAAGCCAAAGCCCAGCAATCTGAAGGGACTTGCCAACAATTGTGCAGCAAGGCATGGCAGGGAGGGATGGTTGAGAGGTAGGGGAGGAGGGGAGTGGGGACTGGGCTGGGTCTGGACATCTACTCACCATGCTCTGTCCCCCATCGCCCTCAGGTCTCCAGGCTTCAGTGCCAGTGAAATACAGACTTGGACTAAATGATGTTTAAAATACTTTCCAGCTTAAAGATTTGAAAACCTTGCCGTTAAAATTGTGTTCATGGCCTTGGAACATGACCATTACCTGAAGCTTGTTAGAAATGTGGCATCTTGGTCCCCACACCAAAAGTATTGAAAGAGACTCTGCATTTTAACAGTATCCCCAGATGATTCATCTGCTCATTAAAATTGAAAAAGCATTTTTCTAGGATATTTGATCACAGGTTTGTAGAGAATCACCAGCTCTAACTTGAGAATTATACAAGAAAGCAAAACAAATGTCAAGCTAGATGACCCCTCTACCTAAAGAAAGTACCACTAGTGCCCTCTAAAAGAACCTGATACTGTGCTAAATCCCATTCTGCTCGAGCCTTTTGCTCACTTTTTTCACCCACAGTAGGCACCCCTATGCTTCACAAGTCATTGCTAGTCCTTGTGGCTATTGCCATGCGGCGTGTCCTCTTGAATATATCTCAACTGGATTGCCTTAGAGTCTTTCGTCTCACTGCATCTGACTAGATATCCCAATAGAATACTCTTTAGATGTTTCAAGTGTCATGTGAAATATCATAACTGTGGAGTTTTAGTCATGCCTTCCTATCCATCTTCCTGGATATGCTTATAGGGGACACATGACTAGATTCTATGCCTGGGCCATCGTGGCTCTATTCACCTCCCCAGGAGTTAGTTAGTCAAACAGTAATAAGTAATGTCTTTTTTTTTTCTTGCTGTGAAGCTCTATGCTACATGCTATTCACCTGAAAATGGACATACTCAGTTTCTGTTTTGAGGGAATTAAAAGTGGTTATAGTAGGATTTCTCAGCCTCAGTGGTACTGACATTCTTTGTTGTGTGGGCTTCAATGTGTGCTGTAGGGTGTTTATCAGTATCCCTGGCCTCTACCCTTTGGATTCCTGCAGCACCAAATCTCTCCAGTCATTGCCAAATGTTCCTTGGTGGAGGAGAGGGGGAAGCAGCCGCAAAATCCCCCTGGTTGAGAACCACTGGGTTGGAAAACACTGGTATGGACAATCAAGAAAGGATAAAGAAAAAGTCTATGATGTGATTCTGAAGACTCACAACACAAATGCTGAGCCATTATATTAACAGGTGAAGTAAAGAGGTGCGAATAACATGTAGAAAGGATCAAGAGAGAAAATGAGGCAAACAGGAGAAACCAAGTGGAAGAGGCTGCATCTAATTTCAGCAAACATCTCTTATTAAAGAGTGCTGGTCCTCATCACAGGTCTTTTCTCAGCCACAGACATTATTAACTAAGATGGAAATAATGTAAGAGACAAAGAAAAGAGTTCAAGGATATCCGACAAGAAGGGCTATTACAATATGAAAATGTTACTTTGGAGTACTAATTCCCAGAGGCAGGTCTGCTGTACATAGATTCATAAAATCGACAGCTGGAATGGGCATTAGATTCACCTGCTCCAATGCCATCATAATGCACATAATCCAGAGAGGTAAATGTACTTGGCCAAAGTCACAGTTACCTACTGGTAAAACTAGAACCAAAACCTTCAAGGTCTGTGAAGGTTTAGGTTTGGCATTAAATTTTTTGGAGGGTGAGCTTATGGAAGCAGGCCTCAAATTACTGAAGACCAACACTAGCTGTGCCATCAGACTGAACTGAGGCCTCCTGCCTCTGAGCCTAGTACTCTTCCATGCCACTCTGCCTATTGTGATGTGTGGTAGTTTTTATAGTATGGAAAGTCTATTAATGAAATGCTAACTAAAATAGCAGCTAATGCATTGGAAAACATAAAACACACATTTACAGGTCTTGGAATAGAAAATGATGAGGGTAGGATTTAGAATGAGGTTATGAGATCAGCACTCAAAGGAGGGAAGAGGTGACTGCCAGAGTACCAATGATAGGGAATAGGTTGGGAGGGACCTATGATATGGCACTCACCACAGCCCTCTCATAATAGGGTACTCGCTTCTCCACTCACCCCCTGCCAGTCATCAAAATAATCTCCAAAAGTAGAGCCCAGGTCAAGTTCCCCTGGGGAGGAGGGAGCCCAGCCACCAGGGAAGAAAACAGGTGGCCCTTTTGAGCTTATCCTATACCTTAAAAAGACTAACTTTGGTTTATGTTCAAGGTCAAACTTAGAACCAACAGATTGGACCTTTAGAGTTTTTCTGTCCCAGAAAAATCTCTCTGCTTGCTGATGCTAGAGATCTCTTATCCATAGCACAAAACTTCTAATTCTACCATACATACAAAAGCCTTAAAATCCAACTGCTGGTTGGAATAATACCCTAAACTCATTCACATTCAACTACAATCAGTTAATCAAAGGGTAGTCATTATATCAGATACAGATACTTCAGTTTGTATGGTGGAATGGATGGAAAGCCATTGAGGAATCTCGCTGCGGAGGGGAGAAGGAAAAGGGAAAGCACAGAAAGAAGAGGCTGCTGACCCAGATATATTTAGAGTACTTGGTCATTCTGCTGAGCCAACATGGCTCCACCTTCAACTGGACTGGGACAAATAGCTGTGTCCCGAGGTGTTTTTGTCATGCTAATGCACCCAGACAGCTCTGCTTCATAAGATTTAGGGGAGGTTTTGTGAGTTTGTTTGCATCAAACTGAGTTTCCTTAGAAAGCTTTCATTACTCAGGATATCACCAAACAGAAAAGGAAAGGGCCCTTGGGTCCCACCTGAGGGAATGCAAAACAGAGGGTGCAGTCTAGGTGGTCACCAAGAGAATGGCAAAAAGTGGCATCTTCTCGGTGCCAGACATTATGCCACCTTCCTCAAAAACGGATTTCTTGCATTCTGTGAGAAAAGTACTATCTCTCCTATGCAGATGAGGCAATGCATGTTCAGGAGCTTTGAATAAAACTTGGCCCTGGTCATTTAAAATAAGTGGTGGATTCTCTGATACCAAAGCCCCTTGCTCTTTCCACTCCGCCATGCAGAAAACTGAGGACGGAAAAGACAGTCCATTGAAAACCCTTCCCAGTGTAAGTCAACAACCGGAACTCAGGATTTAGTGAATCTCAGCAGAGGAGAACTCATGCATTTATTCTGTAGCTATTCACTGAGCCTCTAACATGAGCCAGGCATTGTTCTGGGCTCTAACAAGGACAAGGGTTCTAACAAAACACACACAAGAAATAGTGCCTTTTATCCATGAAATTACCATCTAGTCAGGAGGGAAAACGAATGCACAGTAAACAGTGAAGTGATATAAAATAATGCAAATTAGATAACAAGAACTGTGGGACTTCAGAGATGAGGAATATCTAGGTGAGACAGGGCAATTGTGGGAGGTCTTTATCAAAAAGAGCACTTATCGCTAGAGATTTCTAGTATGACCTGAATTCTGGTAACATGATGCCTCCTGATTTCTAAGTAATACATTGGCTATTTGAGGTTTTTTCTGATTCCATATAAAATGAAGTGTTATTTTTTCAAGTTCTTTAAAGTATGACATTGATACTTTGATAGGGATTGCATTAAATCTGTAGATCGCTTTGGGTATTTTGGACATTTTAACAATGTTGATTCTTTCCAGCCACAAGCATGGTATGTTTTTCCATCTGTTAACAGCTTCAACTAATTCTTTTACAACAAAGACATTTGCACCAGAATGTTTATTGCAGCCCAATTCATAATTGCCAACTCATGGAAGTAGCCCAAATGCCCATCAACCCCATGAATGGATTAACAAATTGTGGTAGGTGTATGTATACCGTGGAATACTATGCAGCCATAAAAAAGATAGCTGGAACATATTCTTCTTAGTAAAGTATCTCAGGAATGGGGAAAATGTATCCAATGTATTCAGTACTGTTATAAAACCAATATATAACCACTTACACATTCATATGAATGATAAAACACAAATATAAGTCCAGAAAGAAGGAGAGGAGAAGAGGGAGAGGAGAGGGGCAAGAAACAGGGTGAGTGGAGGGAGGGTATTTAATGGGATTATACCTAATGTGCACAATGCAAGTGTACATTTCAAAACCACTAAGAGTATATTATAAATGTCTTACCACAAAATATAAGTAAGTGAGGTGATGGTTATATTAATTAGTTTGACTTAAGCGTTCCACATCGTATATCAAATTAGCACATTGTGTCTCATAAATGTATATAGTTATGATTTAGTAAAAAGTAAGTTAAAAAAAAAAAAAGAGGCACTTATTTTGGTCTTTGCGGAATGACTAGCATTTCAGGAGGCAGAAAAGGGGGGAAAGAACATTCCAGGAGGTAAGACATGACATGAACCAAATGGGACCAATGCATCTAAGTCTGAAAAAGCCACTTAGAACTTGAATCAAAGAGGGTACTTGGGATACAGTGATGAGGGCAGCCTTGATAGAGCAAAGACATTGTAGAAATGAATGAGAATCTTGAAAGTGAGGAAGGGTTTCAGAAATGAGGGCAAAATCCAGTGAGTTCTTAGGATTTCTCTGATAGTAATTATTATTCCAATTTAAAAACTAGAAGACACAAAGTGGACAGAAGTCCAGTGAATTTGTCTACAGAGAGCAGCAAGAGGGTATGACAAAGCCAGGAAACTGTCACTCATCTTTCTCATTTCTCATTTAGCATCTCCACCACAAAAACACTCCCAACAGGACAAGTCACAGATTCTTGGTCAGTCTCATCTACCATCCAAAGCACTTTCACTGCTTTCTTTATCAGGGTTTTTATCAACCACAAATCCCTTTAAGCAAGTTTTCCTGTAAATAGCTGAAAGATATTTGTATCTGGCATAGAAGACACTATATGTGTAAGTCCACCAAATCTCATTGACCACCAAATGAGTGAGAGCATCCCCCAAATGCCATCCTTTTGAGTTCAAAAAATGCCTGATTGGCCCCAATCAAAGAGAATCTTAGAAAATAAACATATGGATTCAGAACCATATTCAAGTACATTACCGAACAAATGAATGCATCTATCATCACGGTGATGCTATACGAACTCAAATGCAGTGAACATGTTTGGGGGAAGAATAAGTTACAACAGCTCCAAATGGCTCCACCAAGAGAGCCACCATGGATGAGCAGATGTTATAATCTTTTAACTACCTTGATTTTTATGGCTATGTACAGAACCTCATAGTTCTGGATCATATAAGCATTATCTCTTCCACCAAAGCATCCTCCTAATTTAGCCCTTGCCTCTGGTATAAAGTAGACATAAGTATTTATTTTATGGACAAATGAATGAAATAATCTTCCAAGTACAGTTGCCATTTTATGGGAAACAAGGCTGACCACCTTCATTCAGCATGTGTCAGCTCACGGATAGAGAAAATTTAGAAAAAAAAGTCTGGGCAACACTTTATTATCTACATTATAGGATCTTATCTTTCATCCTTTTGTGAATTCCTTAGGTGTAAGTTAGCTAACTAACAATTCCTCACTATTGATTCCTACCAGAGTTCTCTCCTCTAAGGATTTTGGCTCCCCAGTGAGCAGATAAGGAAATCAAGACATAGAGAGATGTCCAGGGTGCATGCTGGGGTGAAAAGTGCTAGTAAGTCTGAGACCTCTGAGACCTCACAGTGCTCTGGTTAAGAGCAGAGGCTTTAGGGTCAGGTAGACTCAAGGATGAATTATTTCCCTCAAGTTCTTAGCTGTGTGATCTTGGGAAAACTATTGACATTATGAAGCTTTAGTTTCTATGTTACTAAAATAACACTTAATTTCTTAGGATTGTTATGGTATCTCAAGATTGTGCTAGAGATAATGGGGGTAGAGTACCTAGCATATGACCTGGCAGGCAGTGAGTGTTGGGGGCTGTGGGGAAGCTCCCTTCCCCAGGTTTCCTGCTTCCAAATATAAGAAGTCTACAGTAAGGTTGCATGACCAGTCTCTCTATCCTTGTACTCCTCATGGGAAGAAAAGAAATTGACCTGATAAATGCATATGGGGAAAGGAACTGACCTGGCAGGGCTCAGCCCTTTCCACTTCTCTCATATACTGAGGTCTGACAGTTAATTTGGCAAACTCATCCTAGAGAAAGTGCTACATCCCACATTGTTGAATACAGTCACCTTGGAAGCACTCCCCTTGGGAAGTTACGCACTGATGCCAGTGCCTAGTTTGTTCTTTCAAAGCAATTTTGGAACTCTTTTTCTGGACTGGCCATCAGAGATATTGTATGAGGTCTGACAATTAAATT
>CAUYQV010157225.1:0-61818 GCA_963574575.1 Galagoides demidoff | reverse complement strand
GTTAAGACATTTATATTCTACATTTAGAAAGAGTCACATGTACCCTTATAGGATGAATCATAAGTGTGGTCCCCCCAATCACCCTCCCTTCACCCATCCTCCCCCTCTCATTCCTTCCCTCTCCCCTTTCCCCATATTCTTTGTTTTTCTTTGTAAACTGTTTAGAAACTCTTTCAAATTTAATTTGTAAACTTAAATGTTTGTGAATTTGTATAAATAACATGGATAATCTATCTATAAATTCATATGCATTTCACTAAAAGTCTTTAGTTAAAAGATAAAAATATATCATTAATTTCTAGGATAGCAGGAAGTTATTTCAATTGGAGGACAATTCTTTGCTCTTAACGTACACTCTGTTCCTTAAGTGTAATTTACTTAATATGTTTGTCAATTTGTATTTGATGTTTTTAGTGAAAAGGAATTTTGGGAGCTAAACAGGAGAAGTCAATCTGTGTTCCAGAGCTGTGTTACCAGTGGTTGCCACTAGATGACAGAGCTACATTATTTTAACATTTAGAGGGCGTACTTTAAATTATAAAAGATTGGATCCTCCTCCCCCCGTCCCCCGCCCATCTCCCTGGAAGAACAAATGTGAAAAAAGAAATTTCCCTTTCTTTCACATTTTCTTTTTGAAAAGAATCAGCCATCCTTATTTAAAATATAATTTTAAAATTATATTTTTAAAAATATATAAGCCACGCAATCATGTGTAATGATCCCCAAAATAAAGCATTTATTTTTTAGAAACAGCTTTTTAATTTTAAGGCATGGTAATTGTTTTAAAAAACTGAGTGACACCAAGACAACGGAGTGATGAGGGCCTTTTTTAGTAATTGAGATTTATTTCCTAGCTGTAGGCAGTTAATGTGTTACATTATTACCTGTAGAGAATTTGATCCATGGTGCAATTCCCCTCCCCTTTGCTTATTAAATTGGAAATCTAGATACTGTCTGTAGCTTGTAATCTGACCACGTATTGCCAAGCCTGTCTTGTTATTCCAGCCTATATGTTCTTTTCTGTTGTCAATTATGAGCTCGGGGAGTAGATTCTAATTGATAGTGCATGTTAAATACCACCGTGTATTTGGCAGTGACTGTCCTAGCCAAATTACACAGAGAAGAGTGTTGTCCTTGGAGAGTAACCTTCACTCCTAGTGTAAGAGGCAAGAGTTATGATTTTGTTGTAGTTTATTTTTCTCCATTAACAGAAGTTACAAGGCTACTTTATTGAAGAATATCTGTTTTAATAACAAAATCAGGTCTGTAATCTATTAGGAATCAATTCTACACCAAATGCTAGAGAGTAAGAGTCATTTCTTTTCCCTTACAAGAGGCTCCACAAAGTCTATAATACCCCAGATGAACTGATGAGACAGGGTAAAAAATCTTAGTGTCTCCTACATGTGATAGAAAACTGATAATTCAGATGGCTTTTTGATTCTGATGATCACAATACAAAATTTATACCTAAGACTTATTTGTTCTTCCTCAGTGAATTTTTCATTGAAAAACTGTTGTTAGTAAACATCTCTTTAAATATATATTTTTGTTTTTAAGTAACTGTAGTTAGCAATAGACTCTGTTCCACTGATTAGAAACTGTGTGTAAGAAATATATATTAAATAATTTAGGCTTGCCGCAACTTCTCAGCTCTGCTGTTATAGTAAAATTGCACCCACAGTGTAAATGAATCAGCAAAGTTATGTTCCAATAAAACTTTATTTACAAAAACAGGATGTTGGTCATATTTGACTCAATGTCAAATAATAATGTGCTAACTGCTCATGTATTCTGTCAATAATTTGCCATGTTACAAACAGAAAGAGTTTTAATTTACTTTTAATCATCCAGGAGAAATGAACCTGATACCTTTTACTTTGCATAATCAGACAACCACAGCAAGGCATGATGACTAATGGAGAGATAGCCTAGGATTACTGAACTTCATCAGATGATCTTCTTTGTGGTTCTATTATTGACTAAGTAGGTGATTTTGTGCCTGGAAGTTGCACTCTCTGGAAAAAAATAAAAAGAAGTTAGTAAAGAACATGCCTTTTCTTTTCTCATACTCTTTCAGGTTAAACATTTCTTTTCTAAGACAAAAACAATAATGCTTTGACTTCTGAAATCTATAATTTTTTATCACTAGTGAATTTCTCTATAAAAATTTCTTTTCAGGGGCAGCACCTGTGGCTCAAAGGAGTAGGGCGCTGGCCCCATATGCCAGAGGTGGTGGGTTCAAATCCAGCCCTGGCCAAAACTGCAAAAAAAAAATTATTTTCAGGGATAACATGAATTCATATTGTCATTAAAACTGGAATACACAATTAAGCAGTAACCTCATTTGAAATAAGGATACCTTAACTTCTTAGTGATAGGTTGCTGTGCCCACATCTAGCCTATGGATGGTTTTGAAAGGATTTATATTTTGATATCACAATAAGTGCAAAAAAAAGTCCTGGTCTTTCATCTCCATATGTAATTTAAACTTATTTAAACTTTCCCTTAAATGGATATGGTTTAGGATACGTTCTCCTTCTTCTTCCTTTTTTTTTGGTCTGATTCCATTAAGTAAAATGAAATGTGTTCTCTGATGAAATTTCTGAGTGATGGAGCGGAGAAGATGATGTATTTTTAGTAAATTAAATAGTATTTAGGAAACTGATGTTTCACACTCTAATTTTAAAAATTGCAATTGAGTTGAGAGTTTTTATTCTGCTGTCTATAAATCACTCAATCTAGAAAAGTGTTATGAAACTAGATAAATACAACAATTCTTGAGATTCAGGATCAGGTGATTCTAGGAAAATGACTATAGAGTATTACCTGCTATGGAGTTTGCTCTTGAACCTCAGTAATGGCGGGGTTCGAGCCTGACTTCTGAGAGTGCGGTGGAGACACAAGCAGTTGATTACTCTCTAACCGGAACTTTAAAACTTCTCTCTTCATTTTCCTTGCCTTCACTTAATACAGCTCACCTTTTTGTCTAAAAGAATAGTTTCTTTCATATTGTTATAATTGTTGGAGACTTTGAATAAATAAGTATGTAATTTAATGGTCCTTAGTGTTTAACGAGTTAGAAGTGACCGGCAACACTATGTCTTCTGTATGTCAAGTGGAACCCTTGTAGGGGGTAGAAGCATTTAGACCAGGGTGTCACTGAAATTTCTCATTAAGGTCTTCTGAAAAGAAAATAATACTTACAATGTCCTCACTGACTTGAACATTTTATGTGATCTTTGAAGTATTTAGGGAAAAGCTAAAACTTCAGAGATCACTAGGATAATGAAATAGGTTTCAAAACGTTCCAAAGAGATTCTTTCCCTTTGAAACATCCCTTTGACTTCCAGGGAATTGAGAATTGAGGAAGACGGAAAGCTCCTTCTCAGCACAGACTTGTCTAAGATTCATTAAGCATTTCTCTGTCACAAGCACAGAACTGGACTGCTTCATTATAACAGAGAGGGTTATGTCTGGTAATGAAAAAAAAAGAATATATATATATATATTTTATGAAATAAAGTATAGTCAGACATCAAATATCCTTCTTAATTCTTTTGGCTGAAACACTGTCATGTTGCACAGCTCAACCCAATGGCAGTAATAATATTTGCTGTTTATGTAACACCAGTCTTCTGAGGAGCTCAATTAACTTCACAGGTATTGTATAATGAAACAACCTCACACCACGGCCTGGGAAGGGAAAGTGGGTGCTTTTATTTCATTAGAGAGAAAGATAGAAAGACAGTGACATGGCTTATCCACATTTTCATAGTAGGCCAGAAATCAAACCTTCTGATTCCCTGTTTATTTATTTATTTTTCCTCTATAAAAAAAATGAATTCCTTTCTTGGCAATAAATATTTATTTGCAATAGAAGTACTAATAGGAAGGGGCTGTATGGGCTGACAGAATACCAGAGACAGATTCTTCCCCTCCACCACTAAGTTTACAATCTAAATTAGACAAACAAGACAGGACATGAAAATACAGAGAGTTGGAGTATAATTTCCACTGCTGAGAAATAGTTGGCTCCTGGTTTCAATTTCTTCCTTTAAAGAAGTCACATACATATTTCATCCCTTGCATATTTTGGCAATATATCCGGCCAAGAGCTAGAAAGCTATTTAATTTGTATTTGGTAAAGCATTTTATGCCTGGGTAATGGATTTGTATATCAGTTGCAGCCTGTAACATGGCTAAGTGTTCTGATTGACAGAACACCCACGTTCAGACTTGTTTGTTTTTTTGATAAGGAAAATGCCAGCTAACTTAGTCCATATGTGCTCTTCAGAGGATGAAGCTTATTCACATGTAATGGACAATCATTTAAAAATAAAATGGCTAGGTTCTGAGAACAGTAATACATATCAAAATTAAATTTCCCCCTTTCTTCTTTTATTTAACACTTTTTAAGCATTTAACTGTTAATTTTAACATTTATTATTTAAAATATAATCCTATATTTAAACTTTCTACTTCTAGAAATTTACTTTTTATTTATGAGAATAAAAATTTAAAAATATAGATATTTTGGGAAATATAGAAAAATTAAATATATAAAGTTTAAACATTTTAAATCAACTAGAAATCTTTTGATTCTTGCAAACCAGAACTGGATTCAGAAATTGCTATGCAGCCTATTTCTTAAGTTTTGGAAGAAAATAGAAATGCCTAAGTCTTCTGAAATTCTCTTCTTGACACCCTCTGGATAGCCACTTTTGTTGAGAGCCTATTAGTTTCTTGTCAGAAAGATAAATCTGAGCATTATCAAGAATTTTAAAGGGTCTAGATTTATTCTACTTGCAAATTAGGTGTTTGCAGCTTGCCAGGGTTTCATGGATGTTGGCAGAAGACATGAGACTTCTGGATCAGAAACAATTGACTTTGTTATTCTTAGTAAAACAAGCAACTAGAACTTCAAATTTGAGCCAGTTTATTTTGCCCTCATGGGGATGATGGAACATGACCAAGTAATTTCTGTGCATAACATCAGAGCTTGGAACCCCTGGCTTAGAAAAACTAAATCTGTTATAATGTGCAATGACAAACGTGTTTAAACTTTGTTTAGAAAGAAGAGATTATTTTTATTGTACTAGATGATAAGTAAACCTACCTTCTCCTCTGTAGGAAGAGACATCTGTGTTGCCCAAGGTTCTTTGTTATTCAATTATCCTTGAAAAGTTAGCCTGGAAGAAAGGATAGTGCTACTGCTTGCAAAACATGAAGAAATTCAAGAACCCATGGAGAATTATCTCCCAGGAAACATTTTCATCATTAATGTTTCATATTATGATGCAAATTTGACATTTCTGCTTTAATGTAAGAATTAGTTACTATAGATTTCCTCTCTTACAAATCTAAGGGCATATCTCTTGACTGGGAATAAGAAAAAGTGGTTAGGATCATTATAATTAATATTTTACTATCAAGAGAAACAAGATGATCTGGGCATGTTTAGACAGAATTAGTATTAGTGATTCAGCACAGAGTAGGTAAACAAAATGTTATTAGGTAAATGTATTAGAAGATATAGGTCAATTTGACCTGAAAAATTCTGACTTATATGGTTTCAATAGAATGCCAACAAATGATATTTGATATTACTCAAAGTTTTATGCAATGTAGTAGATACATACTGAGTACATGCTAAAGGGGGAAATTATGACAATAAAAGCAATAATATATAATCACCTAATTTAATATTTTGATACTCTTGTAAAAGGTTCAGGAGGTTCATAAACATCAAATTATTTCATTGTAATTAATTAATTGATTAGAGACCAACTCTCACTCTTTCACCCGGGCTGGAGGATAGTGGTGTAATCATAGCTTACTGCAGCCTCAAACTTCTGGGTTTAAGCAATCCTCTCAAGTAGCTGGGACTACATAAGTATAGCCTGGGTATTTTTTAAATGTTTACTTTTGTGGAGAAAAGGTCTTGCTATGTTTCTCAGGCTCATCTAGAACTCCTGGCCTCAAGTGATCCTTCCACCTCAGTCTCCCAAAGCACTAGGATTATAGGCATGAGCCACCATGCCCTTGCTACTTAATCTTGAACAATGCAGATGTGATTAAACATACATTAGAGAAGTAGACATTATGATGTGGATTATATAGTTTTACTTAGATGAGTAAATAATAATTACAGTATTTTACTAAGGTGGAAAATTAACCTAAACTCAAAGTTTTGTTGTGGAAAATAACTATAGTGGTTACTACAGACCAATATGGTAAAGTAGCTGTAATGCCTTTAATTACTTTCTGTGAGATTAAAATCATATTTTATAAAAGTTGGAGTAAACAGGTAACACAATTAGATCCTCTAAAGGGGTATTGTTAAAAATGCACTATTTGAGACATATAGACACATATTAATACATATTATAACATGATAGAAGGGATCCTTATATGAAACTCTAAACATCACTGATGCCTTTTATATATTGCTTTTCCAATCCCATCCCATCTTCTTAACATGACCTAACCATTATCCTGACTTGTGCACATTCTGACTGCCAAGGGAGGGCTAATAAAGTCTTACAAGTTTTCATTTATCAGCCTTTCCACTTGGGCAATTTCTCTCCATTTATTTGTTTATGAAACTATACTAAGGATAAAGTACTTAACAAAGAGGAGGCAGACATGTCCGTGTTCTTAGGCAGAGCTCAGTCTGGCAGGTCATTATAATGGTTTGGGGTGTGCTGTCAATGTATTGATAATAGCAAGAATTTGTGAGTTGCCATAGCATCAGCGATTTGTTAGCACTCTCTCATTCCACTCGCGCACATGTGTTTTTCTAAAGGCTCTGTGGTGATCTTGGAGAAAGTCAGAGATGAAATAACAGATTGTCTTCACATGCTTCAGTCCTGCTCTGAATTTTATTGGCACTTACATCTTCCACTGTTTATTTCATTAAGTGAAATCTGTTTCTCCTACGTCCTGTACAGAATGTGAAGGATGATGGACAGCACGTGTGGAGACTTAAGCACTTTAACAAACCTGCCTACTGCAACCTGTGCCTGAACATGCTGATTGGCGTGGGGAAGCAGGGCCTTTGCTGTTCCTGTGAGTACAGTTTGCTCTGCCTGGACGTCGTCACCTTGAGTGGGGAAAGGCTGATTCCGTGCAAATGCCCCATCAGTAGATGGAGAACCAAGAAGTGATCCAGACTATCCCTGTACCTGTGGTTTATGTTTTCCTATGATGTGATTTTGAAGTCTAAGATTATTCTAATTTTACATATTTAGTTTTGAAAACTATCCCCTTGGAAAAGAATGAAGGATATTTCATTTTTCAATTCCTGAGCTATTTTTTCCCTCCATAGTTTAATGCATTCATTATTCCCTGTTTCTGCTGGGATTGTTTTAAAGATTTCCACAAGCTTCTAATATTTATATCTTACTCACATTTGTCTTTTCCCCCCATGATTTAGCCACTTCATTCACATGGACTTCTTACAATGAGTCCATTTCTTCTGATTTTTTTTTAAATAAAACATGGACATTAATTGATTAAAACAGATTTACTTTCAAATGAAGAAATCACAAAGAATAGGAACATATCTTATACCTCAAGCACATTATTCTCAGGGGTATCATAAAGGAAATCTTCATATGTTGTTAATGGATATTGGAATTCCAGGCCTTGACAATTCATGAGTTGTGGCTGTCTTTAAAATTTTAGTTCACTCATCTTTGCAATGTTCATTTTATTCTATTAATACAGTACTGCTGATTATAAGTCTTTAATAGTATGTAATTATTAATTTATTAAATCAAGTATTTTTAAATCTATAGCCTATTTACCAAAGAAAATTTTACATTCCCTGATGTTTCTACTAAAGTAAAGCAGATTATTTCAGTTTTTTTGTTTTTTGTTTTTTTAAGCTAGCATCTTCTTTGGTTGTCTGTTAAGACATTACTTTTTCTCAGATGTATTATTTGACATCAAATATCGTGTTTTAGTGCTATATACATATATATATGACTTCTTAAGTGTCTTAAGGATTTAATAAAGCTACCTAGAATTTGCCACATCATGTTAAAGTACAGTTTCTGATGGCCAAGTTTGAAAAGTTACTTACACTAGACCATTCTCCATATAAATAGGAAGTGTTTTATTTGTAAAGTTCTATCATTTTTAAGTAAAGGAATTTTTATGATAGATTTTATGAATATGAAACAAAACTATAACTCTCAAATAAAGTGGTGGTATAAAGACTGAGAAATTTAGTAACAAATTTTTACTGATTAGTATAGTAAATGTAACACTCAACGTTATTAGTAATATGGAATAGAAGAGAAAGTACATTTTCTATGCTAATTTTGCCAAAGAAAAATCAAAGAAATAAACATTTTGGAACTGTTTTGTTATAGATATATATGATTATTTGGATTTAATATTTTTCATTCTAATTTCAGGCAGTGGTTAGTTTTTGTTTCTGTCTTGATGAGTGTCCAACATGGTTGTTTTTTATTTACATTTTGTTCTGTATATATACAGAACTCTTGATTTGAGACCAGCAATTTATTAAAAAATATCTGTATTCAGGTTCAAACCACAAAAAATTTGAAGATACAAAAAAGCATATGAACACACACATATATATGTGCTTGTTTATCATATATTTGCATATAAACAAATTTTTGTATGTATATACCACAGGCTGCCTAGCAGAAGTTGCTCCTTTTTGGACAAACAATGCTTTGATGGAGGGTGAGGGATTAACTTTTACTAAAGGGTTAGCATGTATGATAAAATCTATTCTGTGGAAAAAGACTAATCAGCCATATAAGGTTTAGATAAATCAATAGACAAAATAGCATAAACTCCTGGGCTTTTATTTCCATCCCTGCCAGCTGCTCTCATGCCTATACTTTTTAAAACATAGATGTCTTCCATCTAGCAAATGACACCAAGCCATTTGGCAGTCCTCAATTTGTCTTTAATATTTTTGTCATCTGGGAATTATTGTGAAAAATTTGAGTGAGGACTGATTTAATTAAGCATTTCCTGCTATGCCATGATAGAGGAGTCTTGGTTTTTTACATGCATAATATTTCCTGTACTAATTGGCCTTTTGTATTCTATGGTAGAAACAGTCGACTTGGACTTTTCCTTGATGTGGCTGATTGGATTGATTAGGGAGCAGTGGATCTGAAATGAGGTTCTGTTAATGTCATTCTTTCCCTATAAAATTGCAATCAGGACCAGGATTAGCTCTGAATTTGGGTACCTGTTTTCTTTCAGTCTGCAAGTACACAGTCCACGAACGCTGTGTGGCCAGAGCACCTCCCTCTTGCATCAAGACCTATGTGAAGTCCAAAAAGAACACGGATGTAAGTTTGGGACTGTGCTTGCTTTCTGAAGGTGGTGAGTGTGAATGCCTCCTCTTACCATGGTGATGCTATTCCGTTCTAGGTCATGCATCATTACTGGGTTGAAGGCAACTGCCCGACCAAGTGCGATAAGTGCCACAAAACGGTTAAATGTTACCAGGGCCTGACAGGACTGCATTGTGTTTGGTGCCAGATCACAGTGAGTAGCAATGGAAACAAATCCCAGCATTCATTCCCATTGAAGACTGTGTGTCTCTTACTCTCTGAGAGTCCTTCCCTGGACTTTATGATCAGCATAAAACCCTAGAAGCTTCTTATTTCATCTGGCTTGCAAAGGGATAGGACCGCACTCAGATTTCTTTTCATACAATCCAGAATTTTAGAGCTGGTGACAATCTTAGAGATGACACATCATATGCTTTTCAAACTGTGCTACATGGAGCTCTAGTGGTTCCCAGGAAGGGGATCAAATATGGTGGCTAGGGACTGGCAATGAGAGCTGGATGCAGATTGGGTAGAGCTCAGCCCTCTTTCAACCTCACAATTCTATTTTCTAAGGTTTTGCTGTTTTACATATTTACTAATTTATTTTACTCATAAGATCCATGGGCTTTAAAAGGATAGTCAGATGAATAATGTGCCACAATAATTTAATTACAGAGTGAAGACACTAAGACCAAAAAACTTTAAGCAAATTGTCCTCTATCATGTGGCTAGGCATAATTGGAAATAGGTCATATTTTAGTTCACAATGCTCCTTGTTCCTTCAGTGAAATCTTAGTAGTTAGCTTGTTCCTTCAGTGAAATCTTAAATTGGGGAATAAAGGTAATTGTTAATGTTGGTCACAATAAAGAAAGAAGAGATAAGTTGGTACTTCCTAGGAAACTTTAAGACTTCACTCAGTGTGGAGGATTGTCAAAGCTGGCTTGAATGACATTGGGAATAAATGCAGTTAGTAGGTTGTACCTTTACTGATACATGTTTAATTTCCACAAGTCAATGAGAATCACACATTTCAAGAATAGCTGTTGTTGATAAGGTAGTACACAAACATTTATGGAAACTGGAATTTTGTTTTCCAGCATAATGTTTGAGTATTTCTCTTACAGAAGTAACGTTTTCGTATTTGTCAGAATAAGCCAGTAGGAGACACTAAGTTAAGCAAATAAATTTCTCTACACTGCCCCGCAATGCCTCACTGCCAATGCACAGATGAAACAATTTTCTAAAACACTCACATACACAGGATAAGGAGAAAAACAAACTGACTTACATCTTAAAAATACAATTAAGTCCTTTTTTTAAATGAACACACTTTCTTCAATCATCTTCAGCTGTTATTCAGTTAAATTATATTTATACTTGAAACTATCTTAATTATGAAAGATAGTTTTAGTTTTTTAAATGTTTGGTTATTAGAAGAAAATGTCTAGCAATGATTTAAATGACACACAGGTACTACTCAAACATATTGAATTCTCAGTTTTAACATGACTACAACTGATTTATTTTTTTTTAATTCATGCATATTTTAAAAGCTAGAATTTTTTTTTTGCCAAGGATTGACAAAAATATATGTAGTTTTATTTCTGATCATGTAGGAAGCTGTGTCTCTTATTTTTTTCTATATAGTACCTCTTTTACTAGTTATATCTTAACTTTGATATAAACTGGGGTTAGAGAATATCAGAATGCATTTCTTCTTTACATTTCAAATTATTTTTCTATTCTTTGTAAATCCCAAATGTAATGTCTTAGGTTTATTATTCACATTTTTCTATTTCTTAAAAAAAAATCATTGTTTTCGAATGTGTACTCAGCTTAAGCAAACTAAGATTTAGAGCTTTTAGAATTTTCTTTTTTGATTTCTCTCCTCTTTTCCCCATTTAATCTCATGAAGTCTGTCTTCTCCCCAGTCCATTCTAGTGACTGTCTTCATGTTACCATTGCTAGTGGTCTTTCATTGCTATTCAAAGCATCTTAAAATTCATCATTTCCTTGTTTTATATTCCATTTTATTTTCTCCTTCTCTTCCTTTTGTTTTAATGGTTCATCTCATCTGTAACTCCAAAATCTACACCTGTCCTTTTAACACACAAGTTAGACATTTATCCTGGGTCTTGATCCTGGCCCTTAAAATTTTATTTTTATGTTAAATGTCAATGAATACATGAAGATGATTCTATTTGTCACTATGGCTAAGTATAACACAGACTGTAAAAGTCTTAATACCAAGTTAAAAATGGTAATCAATTTTATCAGTCAATCAATCCATCTCTGAGTTCCATTCAGGAAACAGTGCTAACCAGGGAGTTCTGAGGGGTTAAGGCAGAGGCAGAAAAAAGTCTTTCCTCTTACTAAGCTTTCTCACATCCTGAGTCTTTGAGCCAACCTGAGCCTTATTTCTTATAAACATAAGCCCCAAGGGTTCCACGGGTTCATATTTACTTTATGAAACAAGATGTGCGTGATTAGAAAAAGGTATCATATGCTATATTTGGAAGAATATACAGCTCTCTCATGAGTAACTTTCTTCTCTACACACTTTTGGATTTTTTGATTTTAAGTAATTGTGAGGACAAAGTTTCTTATGTATTGGTTGTGGGCCTAGGTTAAACATGGTAGTTTTACTCTAGAATGTTTGTGTCTTTAGTATTATTTACATATCTTTTTCTTGAACTGTTGTGTGAAAATTTCAGTATAAAGCATATCCGCTCCTGACTGATGACTGCCTACCACAACTGAAACTACTTGTTTTGCTTTTATACTTTCTAGGAGTACTATTAATATAGCAAAGAGCTAGCAGAAGGATCAGAGTATTGGGATATGGTGCTGTATGTTGGGCTTGGATTACATGAGGAATAATTTGTAAAGAGAAACAGAGAATGAAGTTTGGCTTCATTTCAGCATTTTTCCAAAAGCCAGTAGTATGTGCTTTTACATATGACTTTTGAAAATGGCTTGAGCATTATAAGTCAGACTAACTAGATCATCTCTGTCATTTACTGGTGTAGCCATCTTGGGCCATCTTTCTAATCAGTTTGGGCCAATTCCTTAATTTATTAAATGAAGTTAATGATGTTTAACTTACAGGATTATATGAGGAAGCAAATAGATATGTGTAGGACAAGACCCCCCACACAGTAAGTACTCAGTATGTAAGACATAACCTTCATGAGAATTGGGGTTTGTGCTATGTGGCTACATAAACCCAGAAGACAATCCATCAATAGTGCTCATGCCATTTCTCTCTCCCCTCTGAAAGGATAATTGCCCAGTTCTAAGTCAGAACAGCACCTACAGGTCCTAAAAGTCTCCAGAATCACATGGCTGTGCATCTCACTCAATCCCAAGTGAAGCTGATTGATTTATTTTCACAAAGAGCAACTCCTACGACTTTCTAGTTCTCTCAGACATGGTATCAGCATGCGTTCAGTCATTGGGAATACAGTTAGAAATCAATTTCCTTCACTCTTGTCTTTTACCTTTATCTTATGTACACAACCCATCAGTGAGCCTTGACATTTCCTACTTAAAATATCTCTCTCGGATTTGAGATTTTGTCTCCATGTTCACAGCCCTAGTGCAAGCTCTTAGCACCTCTTGACTAGATTAGAGTCAGAATCTCTTGGCTCATCTCCCTAACAGAAGGTACTTTTCCTATAACACAGGCTGCATACCACCTCCAGAAAGATCTTCTGAAAATACTAGTTTGTTATCATATGCCGTCTTTAGCAACCTATAATAGTTTTGTGATAATAAATGCAGCCCTCAACATGCCCTACCTCAACTTGGTTATAATTCCTCGAAAATTCAACCTAAACCAAAGCACATCACTACACATACTCCTTCCCCCCACACCCTCTGTTGGCAGTCCCTTGGGAAGGCTATACATCCTCCCTGCCTGTTACCTTGTACATCCCATTCCTTTGAACACATCCATCTTAAATTTTAATTCCATCTAGGGAACCAAGTTACGCTCCCTGTCTTCCTTCTAAATTTCCTAGACACTAACACATCGTTTTCCTGAATACTTTTAGAACTTTTATTCCACACCCAATGGAAAGAGTGAAGTGCACTCTAGTGGTTTCAAGTCTCACACTAACATCGTCTGCACTGCTAGACCACAGTCTGCCCCAGCTACAGGTTCATGGGCCATAGTCTTTCAATCACCCAAAGTTCTTGATAGAATGTCGAGTTAGAGGAAGTCCTCACTAGGAGCATTCTAAGCACTGATATGCTATTCTTACAGTTAAACATTAAACATCAAACATATGTCCTACTTAAGTTTTGTTTTATCATATCATCCTATAATCTTGAACTTAAGTTTTGTTTTATCATATCGTCCTATAATCTTAAAATCAGTCTGAGATATGCAAGTAAGTTTCAACAAATACTTCCTTCCCACACCTGTTTTTCAGTCAATACTTACAGCTTCTCGATATACTAGTTTGCCGTCTTATAGATATAGTTAGGCTCTTTGAATTAACTTTTATCTAATATTGTAAATCTAAATGTTTAAATAAAAATAGGAAAAACCTAGGAGAGAGCAAAGGAAAACTGCTTCCTGACATTTAGACAAGTAGTGTTCTGTGTTTTATATTTCAGTCGTTTGAGCCAAGTAACATATTAACTATTTTCCTCGGTTCTCTCTTCTCTAGCATTCTGCCATTATTAAGATCTCACTGCTCACGTGTGTTCATTTCTTCTGAGAGTGTGTTACCTTGGCCTTCTAATTAGAACATGTCATGAATTGCTCATGATCACAGTAAGCTATGGGAGGTTGCTACATATTATTTGGGCTTGACATAAAAATGCCTATTTCACAGGTGTGAATTATCAACTTTTGATATAGGGGTACTCATTTTACTAAATATTTGCTTCTAGCAGTAATGTTTAAATGTTTCAATGTCAGTGAAAGATTTATTACATGTTAGAAGATGCCAGTGTTCAGGAAGCAGTCTGAAATTGCAGAATATTAGGGCTAAGAGAAGTATCAACCAACAAGTATGTTCCTTCATATCTGGCCAGCAGGGATTTTTTTTAAAAGAATAATTTATTTCTCTTTTATTTTCTTCTAAATTTTTATGAGCATTTATTTTCTATTTTTCTACCTTATGACTTCTTAGATTCTATCACTTACTTCTCCAGAAATGATAGAGTCCTCACCCACTCTCCTCAACTCTACCCCATAAGTACAACCTGGCACACATATATACTTGTATACTCTCTTTTCCTTTATAACTTGAGATAGCTTTTGCTAATAAACATAGATCTGACTCTAAATTAGGTGCTATTGGAAGTTGTCATAAACTCTGAAATTATTTCCAAGTGTTTCATTCACTTTCAAGCAAAGCTTGTTCCTCCTGTATGACTTCCCTACATGTGCAGCTAAATTACTTCACATAAATGGGACATACACAAAATGATCTGAGAGTTTCTACAGCAAGTCTTGAAAAAATGCAAAGATGACTACAAACATTTTTTTTTTATTTAGAAAAACAACTAACAATTTCTTTTCCCTGGTGCATTATTGGTTAGTTTACTTAAGAGTCAGGATTAGTTATGTAGTTTATTTCTATCTTGATAGGGCTCTTCAGGTCTTTGTATTTGGCCTTTGGGTTATCTTTAAGAACACTGTCAGTCTTCATGTATATTTTACACCGAGAGCTCTGCAGTGAGTGTCTTTTTTATATTTCTGTCCATGAAATGTCATGGTGAAAGCGTAAAGCAATTTGGTATTGTTGATGATGTTCACTTTGTATAGTTTTTTATAAACATATTACTTTTCATAATTTCTATCTTGTTTTTTGTAAAGATCTTATTTTGTAGAGCAGTTTCAGGGTCACAGCAAAAAGGATTATACATTTTTATGCTTGATAGATGGTCCTGGGCACTATATGTATTTTCTCGTTGACTTTCACATTTTATATTTCATCCTTACATATGTCTCTGGGCAATATGGTGCATAATTTAGATTTACTGTACAGATTTGACTCCTAGCTTGTAAATAATCAGTGCTTCTAACCTAATGTCCTCACCTTTGACACTTCTGGATACAAACAATGTTGGGATGTTGCTGATGGCCACCCAAGTATATTTACCTTCTGCTGGATTCTACAGGGTGTCCCAAAGGTCACCTAAAGTTGCCATACACAGGGAAAATGGGAAATTGTAGCTAAATGGACCTTTATGTACAAACCATTACCAAATTTTACAAAGAGGTTGTCAACATGACATGCAGAGAATAGTTTGTAAAGTACATTATTGTTTTTAAATACACTATTTTGTAAAATTTTTGCCACCTCTGTCTAAAATTTTGTAATGAATATTTCTTGAAACAGTTTCACTATGTGGCCCTCCGGAGAGTGTCCTGGCATCACAGCTACCAGCAATCTCAACCTCTTAGCGTTAAGCGATTCTCTTGTCTCAGCTTCCCAAGTACCTGGACTACAGGCGCCCAGCACAACACCGGGTTATTTTTTGTTGCACTTGTTTAGCTGTCCCAGGCTGGGTTCAAACCCTCCACCTTTGGTGTATGTGGCGGGTGTCTGTAATAAATATTTTTTAAAATGGTATATTTAGCTACAATTTTCAAGTTTCCCTGTGTCTGGCAACGTTAGGGGTGACCTTTGGGACACCCTGTGGTCTTAATAAAAGCATAAGACATTTCCGCATATTATTAGTTCATCTAGACTTCTAGGAGAATTTTCTTGCACTATGTATCCCTGTTTCACAGGTGATATTTTGGGTCCTGACCTTCTTACGAATGCTATGACATGCTTACATTTCTAGAGGACTATCTTCCAACTTCTTTAACAAAATTCAGGGATACAGGCCATAGCAGCAATCAAACTTTGAAATCACGTTGGGCTTTATTTAGCTCTGCAGAGGCCAGTATTTCATGAAACCAACTGGCAGTACCTATCCTCTGAACTCTAAAACCCTAACATAAAGAGTTATCCCTCACACGTACTCTGGTAAGCTCATCAACTGTGTGATTCTTAGTCTTCAGTCCTTCCATCTGGCTGGGAACTAGCCTAAATGCCCCAAAGCTGTCATTAAATTCATTTTATTTCTGCGCCATTTTCTTACTGCTAGTAACCTTCAATTAACTATACAGTGAGCTTAGTGTCCCTTACCATGTCAGTTGCCTGTTTGTTGAAGGCACATGGGATGGAGGCCTAGAGGAGGCTAAGGCCTTCAGGTCAGTGTTGGCACAAATCCCAGAGTGCCCTGTCCCTTGACCGCTATAGTGACATGTATAGCTTCCTACTGTAATAAAGACTGAAAGTCAATAATTACTTGCATTATGCACCCAGGAATTTTTATTTTGGTTCATCTGATTTGCAGAGGGTTCTTCAAGTCTACATTCTCAGTTTTAGAACAGCTTTATAAGATCAGAGATCACAGGCTTTTTCCATATGACATCCATGGTACAACAAAGACTTAAGATACCCAATCTGTCTTTGGATTTAGTGCAATTTTCATAGTGCTTGGCATATTGATTTCCAAGTGCTGCTGTAACAAAATACTGCAAAATAGGTGGCTTAAAACAATAGAACCTAATTCTCTCACAGTTCTGGAGGCTGGAAGTCCAAAATCCAAGTATCAGCAGGGCCGGGCTCCCTTGGGGGACTACTCCTTTTTCTGCCTCTTGCCAGCTTCAGGCAGTGGGCAGATATCCTCCACACTCCTTAGGCTAAAGCATCGGTTCTCCATTCTCCCCCTCTGTCATCACTGAGGCGTCTCCCCTCTGTGTCCGTGTCTTTCTGTTCAGATTCCCTTCCTCTTCTAAGGATGCCAGTCACTAGATTAGAGCTCAACCTAGTCCAGTAGGAACACTAGTACATATTAACTCAAACACATATTCACAGGTCTGATTTCCAGGAAAGCTCACACTCACTGTTGAGGACGAAGTTAGGATTTTGACATACATTTCAGGGGGCCCAATTCTCTCCACAACACTTGATAATCTATTACCTCTAAATCCAAACATCCAGGGCCATGATTGTTTCTTAGAAAACTGATCATTGATTCAATAAGTGTAATACATTTTAAACCAGCAGCTAATTTTATTTTGAGGGAACTATGCATTTTAATTCAACCAGGGTGTCAGCTAATGTAGTTTTTAGTGGATTCAACTGCTCCTTTGCCCTTAACAGGTCTTGCCACTTGACATAGACTAGAAATACCTGATAAAAAGATCAACCCCCCATTTTTTATATGCCACTGAGAAGCAGAGCTGCTAATTATGGATGGATGTATAAAGATATTTTATTTCATGTAATGCAACCTAAGGCTCATTAATATTAGTATAAACAGCCTTAACTTCAAGGCAGAGAGTTAGCATGACAATAGTTTTAGATTCCAGGACTACAGAAATACACTTATAGTATAACTCTTTCACGAACAGTGAATCAGCAATCACTAGATTCCTATGCTTACTTAATTAATTACTTACAAAGGTAAGTATGTTTCAGAAATTAATATAACCAAGGCTTAAATGGTGGCTTTTAATTCAAAACTGAACAATGATGTGGCTTTTTCTTCTTGTTTTGGACAAGACATGATATCGTATTAAAAGGTATAACTTTTCTAAAGTATGAATAGTCTGTACCAAACTGATATGCTATGAAGGAGGGAGAGACCACTAGATGTTTCCAAGCAAGTATTATTTTATAAAATCAGTATTCCCATAAAAACTATCACCTCAATTGAAAAACATCACTATTTAATACACTATGATATAACTCCTTAATTTAAACTTGTGACCAAGGTTCATAAAAATATCAGCTTAGGTTTATACATATTGAAAAATAAATAGCACATTATATGATTACACACTAACTTAATGTCGAGCTGATAAATACAATATAAAGACAATTTTTTATAATCATAATCATCTTCTTTTATTTATATCCTGCTCCTACTGAGATGAATCTCTGGTTACATTTACATATTGAATTACAAAGTTAAAACTAATGATGGGATCAATTATGCCCCATACTGAGCTGTGCACTTTCGAATGACTTTGAGAAAACAGGAGGGTCAAAAAAAAAAAAAAAGCATACACAGTGCACAGTGGTTTCAAGATTATGCTAACAGATAAGCAACGGAAGGACTTTAATGGGTAATAACATGGGTTTTTCAAAGAAATTAGGCTTGTTTGGTGCAAAACCTAAAGTATATTTTTAATATAAACATTTCTGTACATTGAAAAATATATATAGGCTGGAGCACAGAAGTTGCTGAATGGTTTATTTAAGGTACATATATAAAAGCAAATGTAACATGAATCCCTTTATGATTCTGTTTATTTGTTCATGTAATTATTTAATGTACGTCTAATGTATTTGCTGTGTCCTGGTTGCAATATAATCTGCCCCTGGTTTGCTGCTATTGCCTGGAATTTGATATTACCTCCCTTTCTCCTTTTCTAGTTGCATAATAAATGTGCTTCGCATCTAAAACCTGAATGTGACTGTGGACCTTTGAAGGACCATATTTTACCACCCACAACAATCTGTCCGGTGGTATTGGTGAGTTTTTCCTTATCATTCTGCTGTAACACAGGGTTGCTGTGACTAATTGGTACAGTATATTACAAAATGTTGCCAGAGCTAATTTTTCATTCATCAAGACAGAACTATATAGATCTAAAATCCATCGTTACTTCAGAGCAGAACACCTTGGCCCACTGTATATTTCTTTCCTCCATGTCACAATACATATTTTAGAAAGGTATGCTTGAACTGACGCTGACTCAGGTCTTAGACTTAGTCATGCTGTACTTACCAGAAATTGTATAGGCAGAACGCTTCTACACTTTACATACTTTATAGATCTAGCTTCCCAGAATAATGAAGTTATTCTTATGAGCGGTTTTGCTGGGGATGCATATTATATATCTGCAATCTGGAGGACTCTCATCTAGATCATTGGCTAACTAAGACGATGACACAACCTTGAAGAAAGCTGTGTGCTACCATTAGATTTTTTTTTAACTTTTTATTAAACAATCAATTTATCTACCTGCAAAATAATTACTTAATCAAGAAATGTAGATTGGAAAAATGCGTGCATAAAGCAACTTTCAAAGAGCACCTTGATAGAAACAAAAGCAGGTATTCAATGAAAATATTCATATTATTATTCACAATCTAAATTGTTTTTAAAGTGAAATAGTTATTTTCCAAAACAAAATAGTTTATATTCATAAGGCACTTCTTATTTTGAAAAACAGCATGGAAATGAAATGGCTGGAACTTTAGTTTGATGTAATAAAAATATAGCAAATAACAAATGTTAGACAAATACTTTCCTAAAGGTCAACCTAGAAATTAATCATATTACTCAATTTGCACCCACTTATGATTCATTTTGTAATTATCCATAAAAGACAGGTTGTATTTTAAATGCCTTTATTTAACAAAATTATTAAAAACTCTTCATTTTCTCAAACTACAAAAATAGCAGAAAATATTTCCATATTGCTGAAGATAGCAATAATTACTCCTAAATTTCCTTTCTTCATATAAGATTTATTAGACATCTTATAGTAAATAAGATTAAAAATACATTGCGTTTGAGGTCTATTTAGTGTTATGTTATTCTTTTAAGTGTTGTCTTGAAGAGAAAGGACCTCTAGAATTTTTACATTATTTTTATTCCTGATCGAAAATGCAGTGATTTTACTGGTTTAGATGCATCCTTATCTTAGATTTAAACTCCGAGGAGAAATACATTATCTCATCCTACTATCCAATGCTTGTGGAAGACCCTAATCAATTCAGTGAGTAATCTGGGGATTATTTCTTTGACGTACTTACATCAAATTCTGGTCACATAAAGTCTAACATGAGGGGATCCGTTTTATTATTCTATCACTTCTTTGAGAGAAACATAGGTAAAGAATGTGTGTTATGTGCATTTTCTTGCCATCTGACAATTTCAAAAACTCTTTCTTTGCTAATTTTAGACATGTTGATGCTGATGACTTATTTTCAACCCTTAAATATCTATACATTTTTACTAGTGACTTGTATCTCAACATTTGCTATTGTACCTCTTTGTGGTATTATCTACTTTGTAGTATTTGACAAGTATCGAACATTTTATCTCCCACAAATTCTACCTTTCATTGGCTTCCATTGTGCCAAACTCTCTTGTTCCTTCTTGTGTTTCTCTGGATACTCACTTTCACTTTCTTTCTTGGGGTTACAATGTCAGCCCACCCATGTTGGTGCATCCCTATCTTCTACCCTTCCATATAGCTTTTTACTCTTAATATTCTTCCCAGTGGGATCTTGTTGATTCAGTTGATTTTGTGACCATGCTAATTTATATTCAGCTCATCCTCCTTTTCTGAGTCCTAAACTTATAGAACTGCCACCTGGAGATTCCATACTGCTTTAAATACAACGTGTCCAATACAGTAATATTGATTAATGTAATAATGATAGCTCTTTCTTATTGAGAAAATATGCTATACCAAACACTATCCTATAAATATTAACTAATTCATTCAATAAATATTTATTGCTTGCCTAGTATGTGCCAAAGAGTATTGTAGATGGAAAGAAATAGTAAAAAGCAAAACCACATCTTTGACTCACAGAGTTTATGTCCCAGAGGGGGTAAAGTATTCAATAATTAATATAAATAGGTAAATTATTTAGTACCTGGTTGTAGTAAGCCACATAAAAACAGAGAGTTTAATTTCTTACTAAGGGAAAGGGGAATGAGGAACAAGAGGTATTAGTCAAAGAGTACAATGTTATTGTAGTAATGGTCTTATAATTATGAAAGGTGAGTAAGTCTAGAAGTCCAATGTACAGCATGACTGTAGCTCATCGTATTTTTTGTATACTAGAAATTTGCCAAAATACTAGAATTCAGGAGTTCTTACCACAAAATAGGCAGCTGCGTCTGGAGATGAGGATATTAATTTGTTTAACTGTAGTAACAATTTCACTATGTATGTTGTCAAAGACAAAATCACAACAAATTTGTAGAGATACTCAGCTTTTATTCATGATTTGTGAACAAATGGGGGCAGTCTCATTCCACAAAATGAAATGAGAGCTCCTACTGCCCAATAACAGAAGAGTAGGTTTATCACGTGGGAACAAGACAACAGAACAATAAAAGACAAAGCTGATTGGTTACATCTGGTTACTTTAGCTCGCCTTTTTGGTGAGGATAAAGCAGTGGCTAGGCTAACTCAGGCAGATTGGGTTCTCTTGGTTTCAGGGGGGAAAAATGTTCTGTTTTGGGATCTGTCTTTTCCTCCAAGTTTAACATTGATGAATGTGGCAGACTCCATTTTGTCTGTCTGTTGGGGCCGAGTGTAGGAGTTCAGTCCAAAACAATGGTCTCCTATAATTTTAACTATGTAAAAACATTATCTTGAATTCTTTAAATATATACAACAAAGAACTACTGGTTGTATTTTAAATGCAAAGAACAATATTTAAAACAATGGAAGAGAAGAAATTCTGGGGCTGCAGTTATGAAGGCAGCAGTTAAGACAAAATTCACTGAAGAAGTACTTGAGTAAAGAGTTGAGTGATGTGAGGAAGTAACGTGGTGGTTCCCTCAGGGCAGAACTTCACAGAGGAGCCAAGGAGGATTCAGACTCTTAGGCAGTAGAGACCTGACATACCCAGTGGGCACTGAGATTAGTGGCTGGCCTCCAATGAGGAGGAGGAAGAATAGTAGAAGAAAAGGTCAAAGAAGTCATGAACTTTTCATATTGTGTAAGGCAACTTAGGTCATTGTAAGATCTTTTAGCTTCCTCTCTGAATGAAGTAGGAAGCCATTAGTAGATTTTGACCAGAAATCAGAATGATGTGACTTACATTAAAAAAAAAAAAAAGTCTATGCTGTGTTGAGGGGGAAACAATGGGGGAAAAATAGGATACAACACGTCTAGTTTCTCAGGGAAATAGGAAACTGAGTCCTTAGCTAGAGTAAGGATAATGGAAGATATGCAAGTTTGAGGTCTGGGAGGAAGTTATGCAGGAGTCACCTAGAGGAGTGGGGGCTAAGTGGATCAAAGGAAATGCAGCATGATTGCCAAGGAATAAAAAGCAGCTATCTATAGTTAATCATCATATATTTAGTACAGGCCAGTAAACTTGAATGAGTATTATTCTCTAGTCACATTCTGTTATATTTCTCCAGTTACAGTTCAGTCATCTCCAGGAATGGGATAGTCATAGCCCACTCTCAATGAGATGATGTTTTTGTCAAATAAGATGTACATAAGGGAGGACTGGGAGTTGAGGAAGTATGCAAAAAAGTGATCATAAGGTTTGACTATGGAATTTAAGCTCAGAAATGAGGGAAGTAATGACATGAAGAGTGAGGTACAATAATAGATACTAGGGAGGAGGAGCTTTTTTTTCATGTGATTGTTGCCATTCATCTGTCTTCTTTAGAGAAGTTTCTATTCAAGTCTCCTGGCAACTTATAAGTGAGATTATTTGTTTTTTCCTTATTGATTAGTTTGAGTTCTCTGTAGATTCTAGTTATCAGCCCTTTGTCAGATTCATACCATTCAAATAGCTTCTCCCATTCTGAAGGCTATTTGCTTTTGTTGTTGTACCCTTAGCTGTGCAGAACTTTTTTAGCTTGATAAATAGATAAATAACTGCATGCCAACATGAGAGAAAAACATAATTATATTCAAGGGGGTGGGGGAAGAAGGGAAAGAAGAAATGGGAGGAGGAAAGAGGAATAGTAAAATCTCACCTAATGGGCACAAGGGTATATAGCACCCCCCCGGGTGAAGGGCTCAATTACAACTTGTACTTTACCTTAGATGCACAAACAGGGTAACCTAAACCTTGTACCTTCCTAATATTCTGAAATTTAAATAAATAAAAAAATAGATGGTAGATCTAATATAACACATTTCAGATTACTGTGGAGCCAAAGATTGCTGGAATCAACGTTAATGGAGTCAATGGTGTCAGGTTCTGAAAGTGAGTGAGGTAAAAGTAAGAATTATAAATAGGTTGCAGTTATTGGTGGATTCATTTAATCCTAACAATGACCCCATAAGATCGATATTATGATTGTCCCCATATGAACTGAGAAACGTAGAGGTTAAATAATAGCCCAGTATCACATGACTAGTAAGGGACAGTGTTGGATTTAGAAACCTACGGGTGTCACTCCAATGCCAGACACTGAGACCCTCATTGCCACCTTTTCTCCAAATCCAACCAGAAGCCCTTCATCTGTCTTATCTCAGTGACGAGAAACTACCCCAACTTTCCCAAGTCTGAAACCTAAGAATAATTTTTGATTTATCATCTTGACTTTTTTTTTTTTGAGACGGAGCCTCAGGCTATCCCCCTGGGTAGAGTGCCATGGCATCACAGCTCATAGCAACCTCCAGCTCCTGGGCTCAAGTGAATCTCCTGCCTCTGCCTCCCAAGTAGCTGGGACCACAGGCGCCCGCCACAACGCCTGGCCATTTTTTGGTTGCAGCCATCATTGTTGTTTGGCGGGCCTGGGCTGAAGATTCGAACCTGCCACCTTAGGTGTACGTGGCTGGCCTTAGCCGATTGAGCCACAGGCGCTGAGCCTATCATCTTGACTATTAAATTAATCATTAGGAATACTATTCTGATGTACTTAGTACTGTCTCTGCACTTCAGCCAGACTGTAACAGTCTCCTATACCACTTTCACAGAGTGTCCCTAGGATTATCCCAGTAGTATCCCAGTAGCATCCTTGCTGAACTGCCTGCTTCCCTTATATCCTCAACCTGCATCCTGGGTCCACTTTCAAAAATGCAAATGTAATAATGTCTCTCACGCATAAAATGTTTCTGTTGATTCCCTATTTGAATTCAAAACTCTCCAGTGTAGTAAACGGGGCTCTTTAACTGGATCAATCTCTCATACATGACTTTACACATTAGAAATCAGTGAGAATTGAACTGCTCATCATTCTTTAAATAAAACTATTCTCTCAAGCCTTTAGGGGTCCTGTATATATTAATGAATCAGCCTTAATGACTTCACTTTAAAATTTTCTGTAACTTATTAAGAATGAAAGGTTACTTTTTTTTTTTATTGATTTCAGATGAATATGGGGGTACAAATGATTAGGGTATATTTTTTGTGCTTCTAAGATAAAGTTCAGGTTGTAGTTGAGCCCTTCATCCAGAGGTATACTGTATACCCTTACATTATTCCCCATTAGGTAAGCACTTACCAATCCCCTTCCATGGGCTCCCTTCCCCTTTTTTTCTTCTCTCCTCCCCCCGACTTGAATATACTTGTTTTTTTTCTCATCTGGGCATATATTTGTTTTTCTGTTGGTTTCATGTTAGTGTAGAGTATGTTGGATACTTTCATTTCCATTTTTATAATACTTTACTGAGAAGAATTTTTTTTAACTCCATCCAGGGAAATGCAAAAGATGTAAAGTCTCCAACTTTTTCTTATCACAAAATAAATCCATTGACTTTTAAATCCATCAGTGTTTAAAAACTTATACTTAAAATAAATCTATAAAGTTGTTCTGTCTACTTAGACTTACTTGCTTAATCTGTAGCCTTGGGTTTAAAGAAAATGATTGTGTCATAAATAATATAGTCTTGTTTTATGTTCTTCAGTACTGGTTTCCTTCTGAAGAAATTATGTACCCCAATTTCTTACACTCATCTTTTCTAAGAAGCAAGTGATATTCATACTCATTTATTACAAAATTGGCAATGATCTATCACGTTCTAGAAAATATAAAAGACAGAAGCTAAGATATCTAGTGCCCCCCCCCACCTTAGTCATTGACTCTGTGGCTAGGGATAGATTATTACTGAATGAGCTATATAAATTCAATATGTATCCCTAATTTTTGGTTGAAGCTCATATAAACTTATCGTAATGACATACCATAAGGTCAAAATCAATAGCAATTGTCTTGTGATATTTTGGCACATATTTTCTGGTGTCTATAAAAAAAAATCGTAACATCCTTCTCATCACTCCCTAACACTTATTAACTTTACTTCATGATTCAGTAGATATGTGCTCACCTGATGGAGATCAGCAAAGTAAGCATCTTCTCTGCATGGATGACATGCTTTTTATAAGCATACACTAAAAATGATTTCCACAGATAATTGGTCTTAATGATGGCCATTGCTGTAAAAATAAGATAAAATTAACTAATCTAAAATAAAATAGTTATCTGATGTTTTTCTTCTTCAAAAGGAAAAAATGATGTAGCCAATGATTTCACATAGCAGATATAATTACTATTTTCTGGGGTTCCAAATGGCTTCTCATATAATTTGAGAGTGCTATTGAAAGCCCATATTGCTTAACATTTATTTAATATGGGATTTTATCAATAATTTTTAATGACGATGTCTGTGTATTTAAAATACATTTTTGAAAATTTTTTAAGAAAAATTATTATAACTGGTCTAGATGGAAGAGAATTCCTGTTTCAAAGGTAGATTTTTTTCAGATCTCCCCTTATTCTACTTCCAAATAAATTCAGGGTAAAAATAAACCGGCCAGTCAGGACTCTTAATAAGCAACCTAATTTTGTAAAAGGTCATTAACTCTTCCAACTGAATATCATAACAAATGTTCTCCCTTTAACAGAACCTATTTAAAAATGCATTCTTGGTTCTACACATCATAGCCTGAAGTGTTTGCTGTCTAATCAAAAACAAAATAACATTGTAAAAACAAACACAAAGGAATAATCTCATATGGAACATGGCCTGATGACCATGCAAGCCACTCACTATTGTATTTTCTCAAATTTACCCCAACCCAAGACACATGTATTCTCTGTGGTTTTGGCCCCTCACAGTATTGCTTAAATTAAATCGATATAGCATTGGCCTGTATAAAAAGACATTTTAGAAAATTAATTATATGATTCTCTCCCCTGTATAAACAAAAAACATATGTTGAAAATGTCCTCTATTACTTGAAAAAAGTCCCGTTCAGCTCTGTTTATCATAGTTTGTTATCTTTGGACTTTCATTACTCTTATGTTTTGTTTTCTTTAATTGGGAATCTTAGAGTTAAATTTATGCCAATATGACAATGATATTAGAGTATATATTTCTTATTTATATGTCCTAATTATGACATTATTACTATGTGATTAAATCTTCCTTTACTATAATGAGCTCAGGTGGTAGTTTTTATATTATATTTGATAATATTTAAATGTTTCACAAAAATCAATGGATCAATATTTGTATATTTCTATATATTTTATACTCTCTTTTATTCTTAATCACTGAGAGGAAGCTATATATTTGATCAACTTTTCTAGGTTTAATTTCACACCTGTTCTAAAGTTCATACTTTTTTGCGATAAAGTACCTCTGTAAGACTGAATATTTTTATAATTATTCTTCAGGTAGAGGTAGGCCTTTATTTTATATCTGCCACTATCAACAAAAGAAGACTTGAAATATCTCATAAGGCAATCAGAGTGAAATGAGGCATAGTATCACAAAAGTCATTTCTATTATATTTAGCTTCATTATTTGGTTTTCTAACATCTTTCCAATTATTTATTTTTTTATTATAAGTAACATTGCAGTGAACATCTTCTTGAAAAATGGTTTCTTCTGGCTACTCTCAAATCAATAGTGCAAAATGTCATTTTTCCTATGCTGTATTATTTTATTCAACAAATTAGTCCAATTTCACAGTTTCTATATTCTTTCTGTGCTATAAATATAAATCCACATATGATTAAGAATATGGTGATTAGGATGTTTCCAAAAATAGAAAGCTTGTTTTAAGTGAACAATCATTTTATGTTTTAACATTAATTTTAGCTCATTTAAAAACTCATAGGTATCATGAAAATATGCCATAAAAGTAGTATGCATTAAATAGAAGTGATAAAATGTGAAACAATGAGGATGTTCAGCTTTGTGTCCCATTTGGGCCAATTGTGATGTGTTTTTCCTGGAATTCTTTCTCTGGTCGTGATATCCTATTAATCTTTAAGAGTAACATTAGTTAAAAACAATGCCAAGATAAATTAGGAAGCTTATTAGCTCACAGAAAGGACAGCAAAATGTATTAGGAAATATTCATTTGTAAACTATTCTTTATATTTTTTAATTAGTTAAGGCTTTTTGTTTTTATTCATTTTATTTTCTATTGATGCACAGTATTTATACATATGTGCTACATGTGGTATTTTATTCCATGCATAGAATGTGTGATGATTAAGTCAGGCTATCTAGGAAATTTATCACCTCAAATAGTTCTCATTTCTACGTGTTGGGAACATTTCAAGTCCTCTCTCCTATCTATGCTGAAATATACTATGCCTTGTTGTTAACTGTTGTCAGCTCTCTCTGACATTGAACATGGAATTTATGTTTTCTGTCTAGCTGTGTGCTTGCACTTACTAACCAACCTCTCTCCCTTTTGCCCCTAACACACACACCCTCCCCAGCCTCTGATAACTATCATTCTCTTCTCTATTTCTATGAGATTATTTTTTTAGTTTCTACATATGACTGAGAACATGCAATATTGATCTTTCTGTGCCTGGCTTACTTCACTTAACATAATGACCTGCAGGTCCAGCCATGTTGGTGAAAATTCAAATGGTCCTAATTCACCTCTCTTTCCTCTTCACTGTAATTCCAAAAACTTGGCCAAGTGGTGCTGTTGCTGAAGCAACAATCTACGTATCTCTACCTATAACACCCTCAGGAAACCATATGCTGTATTAACTTCTCTTCTTCCCTTCTTACTTGCTCTTCCACAATTTTAAGAATTCTACTAAATTATGCGTTGTAAATATGGTGATTCAGTCTTAAATAGCAGAAAGTATGTTAAATCTTTCTTTAGAGCATGTGTTGAAGTCCCTACTCAGGAATGTCAGAAGGTTGTTGGGGAACGGAAGTACGGAGTGTGTCTCTCTCTCACAGCCTAAGCATAAAGGAGTATTTATGTTTTTTCTATCTTATGATTTATCTCAAAACTATGAGAGTTACTAATCACAACCCCAGTGCTAAACATAGATAATTCAAGGAGGGAGAGAAAGAGCTGAATTTTCTGTGATTCTAAAATTTGGAATTTGAATTCTTTGTAATGTTTCCTAGGCTAGTTATAGATTTTTCAGAAAGATAGACTATGCTGGGGAGGTATGAACACTTGAGTTAAGAATATAAGCTGCATGGAGCTTTAGTTTTTATTTTACATATTTGGGCTGCTTTACTCTTATTTTTACTTTACCTCTATAACCATTAACCACAGTTACTGAAGTCATCCATTTCATTGAAATCCTGTAGGTAATCAACCAAAGGTTTGTGCCTGGGCAGTGCTCTTTTATGTCAAAAAAGCAGGGATAAAGCACGTTGTCAGGGCTCAATAAATATTTCATCAGTGTCATTGCTTAATATTCATTTAATTAATATTCATTATAGATCAATTCATAATTGTCATCATAGTAATGATAGGTAAAAAGGAATCTCATTTTTCCATATTTTGAAAATCTAACACAGACCCAATTTCATGGTATTATTCATAAAGGATAGCTGCTTTTTATTTATTTAATTTTTAAAACGTGTAGAACTAAATCTCACTGATTCAAACTCTGATGAGGAATACATTAAGTGCTAGACTGCTTTAATATTTATAAAATATGTGTACATCCATTTTTATTAGGTGTGTTCTTTATGTACATGTATGTTAAAGGGACGTAGCATAATAAAAGGGAAATGAACCCCACATCACTAAGGGTTGATTACATCATCTATACTTGAGAGACCAACTATTTACTAGATATATAGTTATTAGTTCAATTAGCTTTGTTGTATCATCTCTATTCTGATGTAGGCTGTAAACTGTAGAATATGAACACACATAAGCAGGGCTAAATTTAAGAGAAAAAAATGGCCAGTTATATTTGTATCTACCTAATGGAATACGATAATGTTCCATTTTTATAAGGTTTATTTTTAATAGGACTATAAAATATTCTATAAGTTTCTGTAATATTTCTGCCTAAGTATAGCTGTACCTAGTGAAGTAAGACTAAAGTTTAAATGAGCAGACTGTGCCTTGTTGGTTTGTCAAAATTTATAAAAACAGCTAAAACAGAAGGCTGGTCAGATATAAACTGGAAGTTCAGTAAAGAGGAAATCTGATGAAAGTAGTTTAAGAAAAAAAAAACTAACCCATTTGTTCAACTGAGTTTTTCATAATGCGTTCAGGATGTAGTGCCCTATGGATTGATTCTTGACCCCAAGGAGTTCAGAGTTAAGAAGATTAATTAGACTATCATGCATGTGGTTAATTACAACTGTCACCCTTCTCCACTGTTTTCAAATCTGGAAAGAAACAGAACAGTTCCAAAGACCAAAAACCTATTCGAGGTAAAAGTAATTCAAAACTAAAGTTCAGATCAGTTGCCTATGTTTGAGCTAGAAGAAAAACTGGCATGGATTTTCAGTACCTCCTATCAAAAACAGTAACGAAGTCACAAAATTTTCTTTTAAATTGTATTTTCATGTCTTTTTCTTGTTTTTTCCTTTCATTTTAGTTGTACTAATTTTTACTTATAATATTTATTGGGGGAAGAGTAATAATTTGACACATATATAAAACATGTGGCAATTAAATCAGGGTTATTAGTATATTCATCACCTCAAACTTTTTTTTATCATTTCTTTGTGTTGAGGACATTCAGAATCCTCTCTTTAGCTTTTTTTTTTTTTTTCCTGAGACAGAGTCTCACTATGTCACCTTAGGTGGAGTGCTGTGGTCTTAACAGCAACTTCAGCTGTTCACAGCTCACAGCAACTTCAAATTCTTGGGCTTAAGCGATTCTCTTGCCTCAGCCTCCCAAGTGGCTGGGACTATAGGTGCCTGCCACGTCACCCAGCTATTTTTTGGTTGTGGTTGTCGTTGTTTGGCAGGACCAGGCCGGGTTTGAACTCACCAGCCTTGGGGTATGTGTCTGGTACCCTAGCTGCTGACCTACAGGCACCAAGCCTCTTCTAGCTTTTTGAACAATAAACTTATTGTTAACTTTATTCACTCTATTGTGCTATAGAACAACTTGAAGTTATATTCCTTATATTTAGGTGTAACTTTGTATTTATTAACCAGCCACGATCTGTCCTTTCTCCCACTATCCTTTCAGCCTCCAGTAACTTTATTTTACTATCTACCACTATAAAATCAATTTTCTTTTTGCTCCTACATATGAGTAAGAACAAGTGGTATTTATCTTTCTGTGCATAATTTATTTTATTTAATAAAATGTCCTTCAGGTTCATCCATATTTCCGCAAATGACAGATTCCATTCTTTTTAATTGGCTGAATAGTATTCCCTTGTCATTCATCTTGTCATCCAGGTTGTTTGCATATCTTGGTTATTGTGAATAATGCTGCAATGAACGTGGGTGGTGCAGTTATTGATTTCCTATCCTTTGGATAAATACTCAGTGTTGGGATTGCTGGACTAAATGGTGATTCCCATTTTCAGCTTTATGAGGAATATTTGTATTGTTCTCTGTGGCGATTGTATGAATTCATATTTTCACCAACAATGTAGAAGAGTGCCCTTTCCTTTGCATCTTCACCAGCAATTCTTATTTTCTGTGCTTTTGATAATAGCCATTCTAATTGGTTGAGATGATATTCCATTGAGGTTTTAAAGTGGATTTTCCAGATTATTAGTGATGTTGAAGATTTCATCATACCAAGCAAGTTTGTTGGCCATTTGTAGATCTTGTTTTCAGACATTTGATTTCAGATCCTTTGGCAAATTTTTAATGGGATAATTGGATTCGTAGTTGTTGTTATTTGAGCTTTTTGTATTCTGGAAATTAGTCTCTTGTCAGATGATCAATTTACCAATATTTTCTCTCAAGTCTACAGACTGTCTCCTCATTCTACTGCTTGTTTCCTTTGCTTTGTAGAATCTTTTTCAGTTTGCTCCTTTCTTGCTTGTTTATTTTTGTCTTTGTTACCTTTCCTTATATGGTCTCACTCATAAAACCTTTGTCTAGAGAAATGTCCTGAAGCCTTTCCTCTATATTTTCTCCTAGTAGTTTTATAGTTTCAAGTCTTGCCTTTAAGTTGCCATTTTGCAATGATTTTTTTTTTTTTATATTCTGAGAGGTAAGGTTCTAGTTTTATTGTTTTATGTATAGATATCCAGTTTTCTTAAGACCATTTATTAAAAAAAGGTGTCCTTTCCCCAAAGTGTGTTCTTATAGCCTGTATCTTAAAAATGAATTGGTATAAATATGTGGATTTATTAATTTTTTAGATTCAGTTCTATTGGTCTCTGTATTTTTTTTTTACACCAATGTCACGCTCTTTTGATTACTGCTGCACTTTGTACTATATTTTGAAGGCAGGTAGTATATGTCTCTTTTTTTCAGTATTGCTTTGAGTGTTTGGGATCTTTTGCAGTTCCATAGAAATTTTAAAACTGTGTTTTTCCTATTTCCATAATGAACGTCACTGGTATTTTGGTAAGAATTACATTGAATCTGCAGATCGTTTTGATGAGCATAGTCACATTGACAATATTAATTCTTATCATCCATGAAGAAGCATGGGAGATATTGCAGTTTTCTTGTGTTCTTTTCAATTTTTTTTTTTTCTACAAGGGTTTTATAGTTTTCCTGGTGGACAGCTTCCACCTCCTTGGCTAAATATATTGCTAATTTTTTTTTTAACTTAAAAAAAAATACTAGCTATTACAGATGAGATTGCTTTCTTTCTTTTTCAGCTGATTTCTTATTAGTGAATAGAATTGCTACTGATTTTGGTATATTGATTTGCAGCAATTATTCTGAATTTGTTTATCAACACTAATTTTTTTTATGGAATCTTTAGATTTTTCTCTATATGTTATCTGCAAAGAGGAACAAGTTCATTACTTCTTTTCCAATTTGGATGCCCTTTATTTCTCTTCTTGCTTAATTACTCTGGAGGGTCTTAAAATACTATATTGAACAAGAGTGGTGAAAGTGGGCATTTTTGTCTTGTTCCATTTCTTAGAGAAAATGTTTTCAACTTTTCCCTGATTGTCATATATAGTCTTTATTGTGTTGATATTTCTTCCCTCTATACATAATTTGGTGATAGGCTTTTTGAGGAAGAATTGCTGAATTTTATCAAATGCTTTTTTCTGCATCTATTAGGATGCTGTATTTTTTTTTCTTTTAATTTGCTAATATGGTGCATCACAGTTATTGACTCATATATGTGAATCATTTAAGCATTTCTCAGATAAATCCCACTTGGTCATGTTGAATTATCTTTTGCTGTGCAGTTGTTTTCAGGTTGCTGGTATTTTATTGAGGATTTTTCTATCTATTTTCATGAAGGATACTGGCCTGTAGATTATTACCATGTTGTTTTGTCTTTTTTCTGCTTTGGGGGCCAAGATAATGGCGGCCAGAAGTCAGGAAGAGGAATTCTATCCCTTTCAGTTTTTTTGGAATAATTTGAGCAGAATTGATGTTAAGTCATCTTTAAAAGTCTGATGGAATTCAGCAATAAAGTCATCTGGTACTGGCTTTTTTTGTCATTGTTGTTAAGAGACGTCTTATGTCTGATTGAGTCTTGTTACTTGTTATTGGTCTGTTTAGATTTTCTATTCTTTCCTGGCTCCAATTTTAGTAAGTTATGTGCTTTCCAAAAATGTATCAATTTCCTCTAGGTTTTCCAATATACCCGTTAATGATTCTTTGTATTTGCATGATATCAATTGTAAAGTCTTCCTTTTAAATTTTTATTTAGTTGGATACTTTCTCTTTTTGTCTTACTTAGTCTAGCTCTTGTCAATTTTGTATATCTTTTCCAAAAGCAAACATTTTTTTCATTGATCATTTGTATTTCATGAAGCCTCTATTTTATTTAATTCTACTCTGGTCTTTCTCTCCTTCAAAAACTTATGAGTTTGCTTTGCTCTTGGTTTTCTAGTTCCCTGAGGTGCGTGATAGTGTTGTTTATTTGATAGCTTTCTGTTGCCTTGAGTTCTACGTCTTAGAGGGTCATTGTCACTTTCTTACTAATTTCAGTGTTATTCCTTAGATACTATATGCAACATCTAGTGTTTTGCTTGCTGTTTTTATCTTTCTTTGTAAAGGAGGTAAGTTCTGGATGCCTCTAGTTGTACATTAATGGTGTCCAGAAATGTTAAACACATAGCTGTAAGGTATCATTATCCCAAGAGAAATTAAAATATTTAAATATTTTAAATATTAAAAGCTAAATATTTTATAAATCGAGTTAACTAAACAAAGTACTATATATAAGATCTGACAATAAGTTTGCAAACTTGCCACCATGTGCTTACTTTGGCAGCACTGTACAAACAACTTGGTAATGTTTCATAACCTTGGTATTACAGCAGTTCACAGTTATGTTTGTGTCAATGTGTGGCAGTGTTTTACTGAGAGGCATTTGTTATCATTGTATGCCCTTGAGTTATAGCAATGAAGAAAAATTAAATTTCTTGTTAAAGTTGGCAAAAGTGGAAGTGATATCAGGGGCATGTTAGTCAAAGTTTCTGGGGATAATGCTATGAAGAAAATGGCAGTGTATAAATGGATTAAACATTTGTTCTGAAGGAAGAGAAAGCATTGCTGATGACAGCAGTCAGGGTAGCCAGTAACGAGCAGAAGTGATGAAACATTGTGAAAGTTCATTGAATTGTGCATCAAAATCATTAGCTAACTATACAGCACACCAAGTAAACAATGATAGAGAAACAGGAAAATCTTAACTGAAAATATTGATGTAAGAAAAGTGTGTGCAAAAATGTTCACAGGAGAGCTAATAGCAAATGAGAGCAGAAATTTACCAAGACCTTTTGGAGAGGCAAGGTAATGTTTTGAGTCATGTTATCACTGGTGATGAAACCCAGGTGTGCCAATACAAATCTGAAAACAAAGCATCAAAGTGTACAATAGAGGTTGGCTAATTCTCCATGATGAAAAAAGTTTCATCAGTCCAAATGAAGAATCAAACAATGATGCTGGGCTTTTTGGATATCAGAGAGACTTTTCAGTATGAATTTGTACCAAAACTTTTCACCAACAACTCATGACTCTTGCATCATGACAGTGCATAAGCTCACATGACACTTTGAGGGAGTTTTTAGCTAGTTAACAAATAACTGGACGCCCTCTCTACTCACCTGATCTGGCCCCCAGTGACTTTTCTTTACCTTAAGATAAAGGAAATATTGAAAGGAAAACCCTTGGATGACATTTAGGACAACGAGGGTAATAATGACACTCTGATAGTAATTTCAAAAATAAAAAGTTCCAAAATTCCTTTGGAGGATTGACTAGGCGGAGTACTTTGAAGGTGACTGTAGTGATATTCAGCAATGAGGTATATAGCACTTTTTCTAGAATGGGATTCTAAACTTAATTGACAGACTTCATATGTTAGAGTTAAAGTTAAGAAATGAATTATATATTAATGAATTATTTATGTTATTCTGTAAGTTATTGCTAACCAGACACCCTTAACCACTACAAGATGTTTAAGCATAAATTCCACCTTCCTAAGCTGTGGTTTTAATGATTCCTCTGAAATGGTGGTGATCATATAGCATTTATGTACATGATTTCCTTTGTTTTACTATAAAATATAGCATATTTATTCTCAACTTTTACTTGAAATCTGAGGAAGAATTAATTCATATGTTACTTTTGGTTCATATATCAATTTCCTTTATAATACAGTGATCTCTGACTCACTCCTGCCTCAGCTTCTTAGTTCAACCTGTGTTCCCCTTATTTGTGAAATAATGATAGTTCTGTTGAGGTCTCTGTGACCATTCTTTGCCATCCAGTCCCACTGATGAAAATCTATCATTTAAAATTCCGTTGCTAATACTCTCTAGAGCTTTGACCTGTTCTATCTCATTGGCCCAAGGAAACCCAAATACATGAGGAATACAGCTCTATACCTAGTGTTCTATTATTTATTAAGTTACTTTTATTTCATTCCAACCACAAATATTTTCAAGTTATTTCATTTGGTTACCATGTTTTCAACATGGTTGAATCATCAATGCCTATCATTTTCCGATTTCTTTCATTCTTTGCCTTCTCTTTCTGACAACTCTCCATTTTTTTCCTTTCAAAGAATTTGTTCCAATCTTTAATAATATATTTATTCCTTTACAACAGAAAAATGACTCAGATGACATTTAATTCAGAATCATTAGGTAAATCAGCATTTAACAGAATTATGATTAGAATCCAGAAGTCCAGTTTCATTTGTACTTTCATGTGTTGTAGAACCCGTGCCAGAAAAGAGCTACTTGAAAATTCTCCTGTGCAATTCTATGTCCTGTGTGTGTACATGGATCTCACTCCCATCTGCCTCTGCACATAGCCATGAGTATGCATTAATATATCCAAGTGTGTAGATATCCTATGTCAAATTCCTTTCTTCCTCTTCAACCTACATTAACTTCTCACTATACAATGGATCTAAAACTTCTCTTGCCATCCTTACGAGATCTAATTGCACACTCTCAGGTTGGGTTCGCAAAGAGCAGAGCGTGAAACAGGAATTTACCATCGTACGATTTATGGAGGGACAAAAGATCTTTAAAGAAAGGAGGAGAGCCGAAAAAGGAGGAGGCAAACTGCTTGCAAGGAAGTGATCTCAGGGATAGTTTAGCCTTGGCCTGAACTTTCTTTGGGGCTTTGGAGCAAAAATCATATCATAAGATTGTTCCTAACATAAAGCAAGGAGACAGACCATTTTAAACCCATATCATTCAATCATTAGCTGTGAGCAAAGAATAATTATTCAGGAAATAGCAATAGCTAGGAGCTCTCTGTGTTCACATTCATGGCAGCTGATGATGGGTTCTCTGAAGGTAGGTAGGGAACAGCTTTGGGTACCAATAGCATCTATTAGAGACACTTCTCAAGTGTGATTGTCTCTCTTTTTTTTTTTTTTTAAACTCTCCATGGTGTTTGACACTGTTTGCAATTCTTTCCTCTCCCATTCTGTAACACTCATCGGGTGCCTTTCTACTAGTTTTCTTTTCACCTTTCTTGTCACACTTTGTCAATATTGCTGAATTCCCAGCCCTCTTTCCATTTTTAAATATTTACTAGGCTTTTACTTTTGGTTAAATTCTCTTGTCATGCTCTACGTCATCTCATTCCTACAACTCATTCCTACAACTATCACTTTTGAATACACCTTTGTACATTTGTTTCCCCATACCCATGTAGATCAAAATACTCAATTTCACGTGGTAAATTCCTCCAGATGTCCCACAGAGGCCACAAAGTCAACAAAGCAGAAACTGAATTTAAAATGTACTCATTGGATAGAACCACCATCATGCCTATTGCTCACAACAAACAGTTTGCCCATTTACCTGTAGTGCCTAATGTGATTTTGACACAGACAAGATCCTCAACAAGTACTATTTCCTGAGTGAATGAATAATATTTATTCAGCTTTTCTTATTCCCTTAAATAACCACTTGCGTTTCTGAGTCAAGGAAGAAAATGTAACAGACACTAACATATATATCAAGTAAAATTTAAAATGGATATGAGACAAGATGGCTTATATTTTAAAGATCCCTGGTAACTTGTGGTTATTATATTTTATTGTTTCGAGGTAATAATGTTAAGTTTAAAATGTGTGATAATGAGGTATATTAGTGGATGCCAAATGAGCATTGTAGTTAGTTTCTAGAATGGCTCTTGCAGCACTTTATAGTTAGAATTAAATTCTGAAAAGCTTGCAGTTGTCATGTTGTTGCAGTTATACAAAATATCCAATAGATGGCACTGTGAAATGCCTCACATGTAAAAAAGTACTGTAAGTAGAGAATTCGAAGGAAACGTTTTCAGAATTCTGAGTGGACTCACAATCTTTTCCTCTGGATATTAAATTACATTTTAAAAATCTGATTTTTAGATATAGCTTAAGCAAGTTAGTCTTCCTATGTACAATATTGTTAAGATTTACTCTTCTTAGTATAGTCTAGAAAACAAAAATTGATGTTTAGTATAAAAGGGAGCTTTAAAACTATTCACATTATATGATTTAGAAGTTATTGTTTTTTCCTTTTTTGTAGTAATTACCCTCAGTGTGGTATTTTAGTGAGTGCTACTCAAATTTAATATTTTTAGTAAACTATACCTGCATCTTTATTACTGAAATTATAAAAAAATGTTATGGTAAAAATAAATCAACACTTTGTGATTGCTTAACAAGGTAGGACCACTATTTCCCTCCTTTTTGGTTTCCACCAAAACCAGCATAATATCTGAGTTGAACATTATAATAGAATGTAAATACAACAGGCATTCAAAACATTTTAGAATATGTAATCTTAAGGAGTTAAAAATACTTGAGAAAAATGCAATGACTTAACACTGGCCAGAATTTGCTTCTAAAGAACATATGAAAATTAGCAATTTGTAGATGTCCTATTTATCTCAGTGCTCATTTGAAATTTATATTATAAAGAGGTGCATGTCGATTTTTAAGAATGAATGCCAAATTTTGAGTATCAGAACTAAGTTGTATAGTATCTTTTTCTAAAGTTACACATTACTGAGGAAGATGTGATCATATTGAAAGTTTGAAAATATGGATATATCTGACTTTATTACATACAGCTTTTTGAATATTGTAAGCTATAGTTTCTTACAGTATTGACTAATGCTGAGTATTTTTTGTATGAGGATTATTTATTTATTGAATATATGTTTACTAATATGACTGTAGACCAGGTACTGGAGAAACAAAGATAAATAGCTCTTGGATAGAATGTTTTTACATGAATCAGAAATTTCTTGGGAGATATGCATCATATGAATTCAGCTTCTTTATGCATTTACTATTTTTTTTATCATGTTTTATATAATCTGAATTCGTGGTGTAATCTTAGGCATTCTTAGGTGCTTGCAAACATTCTGCTTAAAGAAAATATGCTGTTGAAATAACTTGAGATAGCTTAATTATTTCAGGCCATTTTATGAAAAGGCAAAAATAATTGGTGCTTTTATAAATCTGTTTTATTTAAACCATTGTCTACTAACCCTTGTCATTGTGAATATTACCTGACTTATAGTCCTTGTATGAGAGTGTAGGATGATCAAATAATTGCCTGGACACACTGAGTTAGAAGTGATTTTTATCCACCAATATATTCTATCTGATGCTGATATCTTTCTGGAATTATCAGAGAATAGTGGGCCCTTTTGAAACCTATCCAATTCTTAAAGATTTTGTAGTCATGGCCACTACATGATTTTTCAAATGATGACAAACACAGGTTCATTTACTCAGATTTTCCAGCATATTGGACATATGTATCATTGCATGGCAGAGTTCCTGTTGGAGCTAAATGGGTTTAAATATAAACTGTGCATGCAGATCTCAAGTGATAGTCTCTTAATAGCTGTCAGATACTCTTTATTGCTACCCTCCTTTATTTCAGTAACATTTTAATTAATTCACACTGATTGAATAAATGTACATTGAAACTTGTTTCCTAATGAGGGCGCATTTAGAGGAAAGGTTCTGCATCATTCTGATATCCTGTGGGTAATTATATTCTAATTATATGGTCGGGGGAAAAGAGACGATAACTCAGTACTGATATTGTTCATTGGACCCAATTAATTACATGCACATAATGAAAGTTCATGATAAGGTTGACTGGCAGTCAGTGTAAAATTTTAACTCAATTGAATCTTAGCCTAACGTGAGTACACAATTGGACTTTAACCTGGTTAGGATATACTTTGGCATGAGATCAGTGGATATTTAGAGGACTAAAGGATTAGAACAAATTCTATTATAACCTCTTTGTTTTTAAATTCAATGTCTCTTCCAAGGATGATCAAAAAGAAAACTAAGCTCTAATTCTAAATATTATTACTAATATACTTTCATTACCTATCAGGATACTTTTATATTCTAGGAAGCAGCAGTATGTATGCTAGCTTTATAATAATATATATTTAGAAGTAGCTCATATTGTACAGAGAGAAACAATAATAGGAACTATCATAGATTAATTTTGTGTACATAAGGTGTAGATATTAATCAGTTATATTAAGCTTTTTGGAGGAGGTTTTTTTTTGTGTGTCACTAACTGCACTCAGACCTATCCCAAACATAACACAAAAAACCGAACTCAGAAATCTATTAATTATCTAAATGAGATCTAAAAACAAATAAATAGTCAATAAAATGTACATGCTTCATTTTTAAATGTGCTTTGAAGACAGTTGCTCTAAATATCAGATCCCACCTAAATTCCACTGTTTTGTTTGCTCAGACTGTGCAAAGGATTAGCATCTAGGATGGATGGAAACAGCAGAGAGGATTTGGTTCTTCCCCTAATCTAATCCCCAATTTTCTCTCTTTTTCTCCATTGCTTTCTCTATTTGATCTCTTCTCTCCCCTCCTGTCTCATTCCTTCTTTCTCTCTTCTAAAAACCTCAACATAGTTGTTCTCATTAAAAACACGTGTTGGTTCCTATCTAGTTATCAGCAACAAAATGATTGCAGAAGAACACAGGTAACCCATTCTTTCTTGCTGATTCTCAAGCAGGCAGTGGAAACTAAGGGAATCATTTTTGTGTCAATGCTAATAAAATTGTTAGGCATTTATTGAGAATGTAAATGTAGCAGACTTTTTTTTTATTCTTGCAGATAAGTATAATTATCACACCCAGTGACGGTGTGAGGAAAGTGAAGTTTAGTGAGATTAAGATTACCGAAAATCACTCAACTTGCAAGTGACAGGGGAAGCGATGGTTACTTCACTGGATGTCCCATGTTCCAAAGCTGTTTTGCATGTTTGTGCTGCAGTTGCCAACAATTGGTAATGCATGAAATTAATTGAGGGGACATAGATGAGCATTCCAGAAAAGGAATTCATGAGCTGGACAAGGTGACTCATGCCTGTAATCCTACCACTCTGGGAGGCCAAGGCAGGTGGATCTAATTATTTGAGCTCAGGAGTTCAAGACCAGACTGAGGAAGAACAAGACCCACTCTGTAAACAATAGCCAGGCCTTATGGTGGGTGCCTCTAGTCCCAGCTCCTTGGGAGGCTGATGTAGGAGGGTCACTTGAACCTAAGAGTCAGAGGTTGCTGTGAGCTGTGTTGCTCTACCCAGGAGTGAAAAAGTGAGACTCTGTCCAAAAAAATAAAAACTAAAGGAATGAATGAGAAACAAAAGAGTAAAGGTAGAGGAAAATAGTAAATAGAGAAGAGTACAGAATATATCAAAGAATAGGGATAACCAGGTAGGCCGTCTTTTTAAAATCATTTTATAAGTGTATAAGTACAGGAATCTTTTTACTGTATGTTGCAACTTAAAAATGAATTGAAGTCAATTCTTTAACCATATTGATGTCTAATGACTTTAAGGTAAGCTAAGTAGGGTCTGTTATTCATTTCTAATGACTTCTTTTGACAGCTAATAAAGTAGATAAAATAATACCATGAAAATGGTTTTAATTTGTATTACTTTAACATTTAGTTCAATTTTGAATGCTTTTCTATTTAGAAGTCCATGACTGAAATGATTTGTATAACTCTATAAATGCTTAGCAATTTGGTTGGAAAGCTTGGTGCCCCTCAAGGTTTCAAATGTCCATTGCACTAGGTGCACTTTTCCGAAATGTTCCTTGGCATTTATTTTCTAGACACACACTAATGGCCACTTTGAGGGAGACAGAATAGAGTGACCCTCATACTTCCTTATGTGCAGTAACTATTAGACAAAACTCTGTGAAGGCACATAGAGTGCATATTTATTAGAGTAAGAATGTAATATTTTTGTGAACCATTATAGTTTAAGTATCCTGAAATAACCGCAACTACACATGTTTTTGTCATTAACTTTCTGTTTTAATGCAAGTTTGAAAACTTGACTCAGGTGACAAGTGGTCAGGCCAGGGACCTTTGGCAAGATGACAATATGCGTACTTTTTAAACAGTTTTATTTTTGATAGCTAGATATGAATTAATACGTCAGAGTGCCAGTGGAAAATAAAACCGCTTATGATCATTTTGATTGAATTACCTGCAATAATCTTTTATTAAATATGCTAAGACAAACACTAGTAGTATAAAAACATTTCCATCTCTCATTTTTGAATTTGCATTGTGTTCCTATGTGTACATGTCCACACTTCAGGACCCACAAAATCATAAACTGCAAACAAAATATATGAAACTGAAATATGAAAATAAAATTCTTGAAAACCAAAACTACATTCAGTTTTCCTATCCTAGAGATGCTCTCCGTACATTTTATTGTCACATGAGAGAGAGGGACAACTTCATCTCTCCACATGTGGCAGTGTGCCACTTTATGAAGACAATTTTTCCTTTCCCAGCCCTGATTTTCTGCCTGTCTCTCACTTCTTTTTGAAGCCAGAGATGCTCAACTGTATATAAAGGAAACTAAGCTATCTAAAATAGTTTTATATGGAACACTGGAAGCTGACGACTGCACTGGAAGTTCTTACATTAAATTCATCTGGATTGATATTCCAGCTAGTTCTTTCAAAAAAAAACAAATATACAGAGAGTGTTTTCTAAATATTTTCTGTTCTTCATCAATATTTTAAAAATTATTTCCAAATCACTTTTAAAAATGGCATATGGCTAAAAAAAATGACGACAAGTTTTTTCTTGCAACTGATGGTTTTTGAATGAATAGAACCTGAGTTTAGGGAAGAAATATTCTGTTGCTCACGTTATTATCTTCCTCCTTTCTAGTTCCCTAGTCTGAAAAATTAGGTATCTTGGTTTCGTGAAAGGATTAAATTAGACAATAAATGTGAAAGCAATTTCTCAAAAATATAAACACTCTCATATAGATATTAACTATAATTTTATTAATTTGACTATAGTCTTGAAATAACTAATGATCATTTTAATGTGAGTACCGTGCTCTTATTACATTTTAACTAAGTCAAATCTCCAATAATCTCCACCAAAGATTTTTCTTTGTTCTGTGACAATTTGGATTAAATTGTCAATTTAAAATGATTACACATTAGAAAATATGAGGACAAAGAGATATCCTAATACTTAAGAATAATAGGATTTTTAAAAATTCTTTGATATTAGATTGAACTTAATAAGTGCCCTGAAGGCAAATGCATCTTTTAAACCAATTATCTGTACTGTGCATTCTATTTCATATTAAAAAGATACCAATTAAATAAAATCAATCACATTCCTCTGTAGTCACATCTCACATCAGATTAAATAAAAATATACAGTTTTTTATTAAATTCTGATTAAAAATATATTACATTTAGAATCATGCACTCAAGATAATTTTCAAAAAACTAAAACATTTATTCTGCCCATCTGTGATATTTAAAAATTATGTACAGGAAAGTTAAAAAAGAAGTAATATAGTATCTGAATTTGTTTTCTATTAACTTGCTTTTTTTTTTCTTAAACTACATACCATGGGTTTCTTATTGGAGCTCAGGAATAAACTAATAATGGACATGCTAATTTTATATATACTTTTTACCTACACATTTTTTTTTTAACCAACACATTTTGATTATAAGTAAACTCATGTATTTCTACTGTTCTGTTCTTGGAATGAATCTGCAGGGTTGCTTTCAGAGGCTTGAGGCTGAGAGTTATATCAGAAAACTCTTAGGGCTGGTGACTCTCTCTCTTCTAACTTCTAGCCCCAGCAGGGCACCCAATTTTGCTTGATCCTGTTTTCATCCTTATTCAACTGTGTTTTCCTTCCCAGAGAAGTAGTAACAAGTATTTATTTCATTACCTTCTTCATTTCACCACCTCTCTGCCAACCTCACTTGTACTCAGTAGATAAGAGTAGATAACCCAGAGCTCTACTGCTCTGAGAAAGAGGAAGCTTCCAAACATGAGTACATGGATATCTATAAGTTACCAACTCTCTACTCCAGAGGTGGCAGAGTGGCAGCTAGACTCCCACCAAGTCTCTGCTTTTGGAGGGGGAGTGCCTTAAAATGAGCTGTTCATGATTCATCATGGCATACATAGTCCTTGCTGTGACTTTAGGTCTTTTTCACTCATTTGTATTACCTTCCTGGCCCCTGTAGGTTTTGGCACCTCTGTTGCTGCAAACCCATACCTGTGTTTCTTTTCTCTGTCATTAGGCACTCATCCACGTGAACACAGCTGGACGAGTACAACACCGGTCTATGTGGGTTTCTGCCCATCCGAAGTACCGCTTTCTGTGAACCCCCTTGTTTATCATTTATCTGTAACAATTCCCTCTCCGTCTCTCTCTGCTCTGCTTTACCAGCTGTCTAGATATTTATTTATATTTACTTATTTTAAAAGGAAAGCGCTAAGTTTCCATGAAAATAGTGCCTATTATTTCTCTTCGACCCACCCCATGCCTTCTCACCCAAACTTCTAGAAGCTTCATTGTTTTCAATGAGATAATATCTGTGTTTTCATTTTACTGTCGAAATATTTGTATATACTTTGGCTTTATGCAGTGGTTCTCAACTTCCCTAATGCTGCAACCCTTTAATACAATTCCTCATGTTGTGGTGATCCCCAACCATAAAATTATTTTCGTTGTTACTTCATAACTGTAATTTTGCTACTGTTATGAATCATCATGTAAATATCTGATATGCAGGATGTATTTAGGTGACCCCTGTGAGAGGATCATTCCACCCCCAAAGGGTCACAACCCACAGGCTGATAATAGCTGTTAGAATATGCACAACTTACTTTTCAAAATATGCACCTTAATAAAATCTATATGTAGTATCATGTATGTACATGTGGATTGTATACACAGAATCAGACGTGCGTATATAATATATATTTTATCAAGAGGAAGCTTTTCAAAAGAAACTTGCACATAGCATGACTCTACATCCCTAAACACTTCCACAGTTTTCTCCTAAGATTAAGGGCAGTTTTCTACACAATGGCATTACTATACTTGCGCCTAAGAAAATTAACAATAAACCTTTAATATCAGTCATTACCTTGCCCATATTCAAATGTCTACAATTATTCCCCAAACTGTTTTTTGTAGCTTTTATCTATTTATTTATTTGTGGCAAATGTGGGGGTGGGCCAGGCTGTCTCTGAGGCTCTTTCAATACATCTGGTTGTTATTCTGAACCGTTTACGTAAGTGTAATTCTTTTTTTTCCAAATTATTATTATTATTATTTTTTATTAAATTATTTGTCTTTCCAAAGCCTTGCTCTCTACACAGCAAGCACGTAATGTCCCAAGATAGAATGCATCTGTGACTCATGCTCTGGAGGATGATTGAGGGGGGTCTTTGTTTGAGAATCTCTGAGAGGTTCCTAGGTCCACGATGCCGGACCCATAGGATAAGACACTGATCTGGCGTCGAGGGAGAACGAACATTTACAGATTAAGATAAAGATGGAAGGTCTATATTCCTGTCCTGTCATGTTTCTTCAAACCTTAAGCTTCACCATAAAACTGAAGAAGACTTGGTAGGAGTGGCAAACAGTGCGGAACTGACCCAGATAGAAACCAGGACAAGCATTCCGCCTACTATCCATTATCCCAGGTGTTACGCAGACTGTCGTGGACTCAGGAGTCAAGAAGACATCAAAAAGCTTCCAGTGAATGTTAACCAAACCTCTTGTCAGTACATCTTTAAAACAACAGCAATTCTTCCCTCGATTCTCCTTTAGTGGGATATTGGGCCAGAATTCATACTCCTAGAATTCATGACTTCTTTTGACCGGAAATCCACAGTTGCAGGATTTTCTACTTTAAATATGGAAAATCCTCTTAAGTACAGTTGTATTTATGGACACATTAATTTTTTCTAGGGCTTCCCTGAACCTCTTTCCCTTCAGAGTCACTTCTGGGTGCCTTGGCTCCTTCCAGTTCGTCACTCTGTGACGGTGAACACCAGGTGAGGTTTAACCATTCATCCTTAAGGTCCGTGTAAGGTGGAACCATTCATCCTTTTGGTTCATCCTGCTTTCCTGGAGTTCTCCGGGGTACAGGGGTAAAGATTTGTGCTCTCACATTTCCATACTTATCTTGTGGATCTACTGTCGCCCAGACCCTTCTTCTTCGTATATCTTCATGTATCTTCATATATTTTTCCTTCCCCACCTTGGAAGGAATATGGAATATACTGAGTACTCCCTCCTTACAGGGACACACAAATGTCTAAGAACTCCTCTCTAACTGTCCTCCTCCCCCAGCCAAGGTAAATCTTTATGTAGAGTTGAGCATGTGTGATTAATCAACTAGTCTACTAAATCTGTCTTTTATGTTCTAAGTCTCATAAAACACAGGCTTTTGACACTAACCTTTTCTCTGTTTCTGGCCACTAGACAGACCTTTCCAAGGTGATGCAGAAAGATAGTAGTGGTGTCATGTAATTGAAAATGCAGCCAGGAAGGCCAGCATCAGTATAATAACCTGATATTTTTTAGTTACACTCAAGTAAAAATTTTGCCACTTGTTTCTATTTTTTACCAATATTAATAGATTCTTCTTATTTCCAGGGTATCACAGAGTATAACATGTGCCATAAACTGTGTCTTCATCCAAAAGACAATGACCAGGTTTAGGAGGGTATGAGAGTTGGACTGGAAAGTGGCAAGAGGGACAAGAAAAGGGGCAAATGAAAATTTACTGGGAATTGTTTATGAGGAATAATGGAACTTGGAGATGAAATCTTCCAAAATACAAATGTGACATATTAAATTTGTATAGAGGCCTGTGTACGTTGAGTAGATCAAGTTGTATCTTGGATAAATAATTTCACAACCTAACCTACTCTGAATTAGAACATTTCATATTTAACGAAAAATATATATATTTATTTATCCTATTTAAGGAAATAGAAAAAACTTATTATCAAAGAAATGTATTTTTAATTTATCTGTTTATTTTACAGGACTACAGTGATATAAGAACCTTATTGATATTTTGTTTTCAGTTTGATTTTTTTCAGCTTTAATTATGAACTTCTCTTTTCCAACAGACTCTGCCCACTTCAGGAGGTTCAGTTCCTGAGGTGCGTAAGCGTAAAAAGATTTTCACACTACAATTATAGGTCATTCTGCATTTTACATTGTTGTGAAGAACATTTGGGGCTGTCTCAGTAACCTGCTACTATTCATTTTCATATTTGATTTCCCCCATTTCTGATATTTGGCAAAATAATCTTCATATTTTCAGTGATGGGATAGACTTAAAAAGATTCTAATCTACATTTGTGATAAGCATTAGGAAAATAAGAAGTTAAGCGACCCAGAGTGGACAGAGAAAAATAAAACTTACATGGCAAAGGGTTTTGACCAAAAATAGTGTCATTCTTATTTGTCATGTTAAAATGTAAATACATTGCAGAGAATCCAAAATGATCAATCTTTTGAGCCATCGAAACATAAGTTTCAAGGATAGTATGTTGAGAAGCAAGCTCTCTTTTAAGTGCCCATCACTGTAAAGAGTTCAAATCCATTAATCATGCCTCCAAAAAAAAGTCACTGGAATAAAATATAGTCACAGAACAAATCACTTTTCTTTTGAAAATAAATGTTAGAATCACCACCACATTTATTTTCAGTTGTTAGCTTAACCTTTGCGTTAGTGAAGCAAAGCTTCCACGTTGTTCTGTGACAGTAGACTCTTCAATTGTTATTATCTCTATAGGAAATGCCCAAATGGTGTTGTTTTCCTTAACATTTTGGTTTGAACCTGCTTGCTTAGGAAAATATTATTTATGATATAGTAATGCCACATAAAAGTATACATTTATTTAGAGGATTACATACTTGCACAAAATTATAATAACCTCTTTTTCCTCCCCAATAAAAAATACTTTCGAAAACATTATGGACTTCTTCATTAAACTAAAAAACTTCTAACTTTTAATCAGAGTTATATTTGCAAATATGCTTAGAGCAATGCTTAAAATATAATTTTTTTTTAAATCAGAGGAAGTATTGAATTGATTTTGAATTCTTTAAATGAGTCAATACCACTGTTATCATAATTATAAAAGAGATGTTAAATTATACACTCAAGTGACAAAAGCATTAGAAAAGTTGATCATTTTATCAAATTCTTTGTGGGGGAGTACATTTTATATTTTCATGTTCTTGAGTTTATTTTTGTCCCAGTTATAAGCCCACCAAATGTATATAGGCACTGCATTTGAGGTTTTAAATTTCTCTTAAGATTTGTAAGTCTGAAAAGATTTCCCACATCCACGTTTAAACCTGTATATAGATATTGAATAAATAGATCTATTTTTATTTTCACAATATGCTTTTTTTTTTTCGTTTTTTAAGAAATCACTTATGTCCTAATATATAGTTTTCAAAAGTTATTCAAACTTTTTAATTTTTCTGGAAAGAAACACTGGTTTACAATAGCTTATACTTTCCACTTCCCCAAAAATCACTGTATGAGTTTTTTTTTTTTTTCAACCATGTTGTTCCAGAAATTTCCTTAAGCCCATGTATGGATATATGCATGAGCTAGTGTGTGAATATACATATATATACACACACAGAGATAAGAAACCTTATGTTCTACCATCAGGAACAGTTGCTCTTTGGTTAACTGAAAATGTGTATGTGGGAGAACATGTAGAAAGATATATACATACATTAAACATTTAACTAAACTTGAAATATGCAAATATATACCCATTGGCTATACTTTTGGGTTGGGATCGAGGACTTTTCCATGAGGACAGATTTTCTTATTAGAAGTGGTATATAGCCGTTCTTGCATATAGGATAGTCTTATTACCCACAATGCTCTGTTTTTATTGTTTTAAAGTGTAAATAAAGTGAAAGACATCTGTGAAGCATTTTGAGTATAAAAATACTCATGTTTGTTATTAATTACCAAAGCTTTCACAGTGGTTGTGTCTAAACTTAACCTGACCACTCCTCATAAAAATAACACTGCACCCAGCTGACATGATTGTGTCTTTCCAAAGCATGCAAGTTACTTTTCGTGGAAACAACTCTTCCATTTTGTATGCACAATTAAATGGTTGGAGTAATAGTTAAATTACAGTTACAATAACAAGATTAAGTTTTACTTGGAACTGGCATAAACAGACTGGGGACCACCCAGAAATCACGATGTTGAGTGTTTAGAACCAATAGAAGGAGATAACGAGAGTGAGCGTAACATTGGAGAGCTGCCTCCTGGCTCCTAACCTCCAGCTTACTGTGTCCAACAATCATATGGTTTATAAAGACAGTGGAGAGTAAGTGTAAGTGAATTTGTAGTTGGATATAAAGTCCACTTTTACATATAATTATATGTATATCAATGAATATATACATTATGTATATATGTACACAATAATGTACATTATGTAGACATACAATATTATTTCATAATGGTGTTACCACGAGCTAGCACATATTAAAAATTAAAGTAAATTTTCTCATGTATGCTTACATTCTTAAAATTCATTCCCTCCAATCAGGATTTCTTTAACAAAAATCTTGTGAGTGGTTTACACTCAGTATGAAATTATCCTAGGAGAAAATACACACTTCAGGCATGACCTAGGAAAACCATCACTTTGAGGTCAAATCACAAAGTGTGCCTGCAAGTTTGGGAAGTGGGCAGCAGCTCTGGTACCTTAAAACTAGGTTTCATGTTGTTTGTTTGTTGCCTGCCAACATCCCAGAGACACTGTTCAGGTGATCACAATAACTACTGCCAGTTATGGTGACTCAGCCCCCAAAGTATAATAAGGTAAACACAGTACTGCTTTACAACATACTTTTACTGTGAGGACCTAAGCAGCATACCTCTGATGAAGTTATTTACAAAATAAATAAATATATAGATACATATAATTCATTCTTTCAATATTTACTAACTGCCTATTTATTTTTATTTTAATTTTTGCAGTTTTTGGCCGGGGCTGGGTTTGAACCCACCACCTCTGGCATATGGGGCCAGCACCCTACTCATTTGAGCCCTAGGCGCTGCCCACTAAATGCCTATTTTATGCCAGTATTTTCATCTCAATTTTCTCAATTTATCTTCACTTGCACCTCCTCATTTTATAGCTGAAATACATGGTACCTTAGTGATGGTGAATACCTTGATTAAGTTTGCACAGAAATGAGAACCAAAGCTGGGATGTGGCCGCTAAGCCCACACTTTTGACTTCACCCAAATTTATTTTTGCTTTTTGCTTTTTAGTAAGAACTTACCTAGCTGAATTCAAAAGAAATGCTAAGACTTTATATCTACATATTATATTATATTTATGTTTAACATTTGACAAAATCTTTTGAAAAATCAATACTATTTTCCTAGGCAGAAATTACTTTTGGAGCAACTACCAAGAACTACTAACGGCTTTAGAGTCTTTGCCATTTATAAAATGAATTTCTTTCCCTCAATATTCAAATCCCATAATAAGCTCACATTAACTGAAGATGTAGATTTGCAGCTATTAGTACAATGGTTTCTCAGAGCTTCGAACCTTTATATTTATAAGCCCTGATGAATAGGGTGGTGCTTCTGTGTCAAGGAGATCTTATGTAAAGTGATATGTGATACCTTGGGTGAAAGTTCCAGGGTTTCTCAGAAATGATCATGGCCTAGCTCCCATGTTAAAAAGGGCTGAGACTGCATTCAGGCAAGTTGTGCAGGAAAAAGTAGCAGGGAGCAAGTTCCAGGGTTAAGCGAAGGAGATGTTGGCACCTTTATGGTTTAGTGCAAATGGAGGCGTATTGTGGCTGCCAGTCTTTCATGCTGAGGTTGGACAAAAAGGAAGAAACTCTGTGCTTGAGGTAATCATCCCTTGCTGCCTATAGTTTGCTAGGGATCAATAGCAGCAGGTTTAAGGATTATGGTAAACAACTCTTTCGTGAAAGCAGTTTTCACCAATGCATAAAGACGCTACCTTTGAGAATCAGCATGATATAGGAAGAGATTCTCTCATCACAGCACATATTTAAAATGAAGTCGTTTTACTTCATTTATTTCATCTTTCTGTTTTCTGTGAATGGTCTTTTGGTTTTATTTTGTACTCTCTGTTTATTATGAGGATCATTCTTTTGGAATTCTAATACAATATATTTCCCAGTTAAGATCTGTTGTGCTATGCATGAAGTCTAAGGATCACAAAGCACTGAATTCTATATGTAAAATGTCTGCATAGCAAACACAAATGGTTGATATTTGAAAATGCTCAAATATCAATAACTATTTTATATTATGTAGTTGTGTGTTCTATGTTCTTTCATTTCTTTAGAGTAGCTATTTTCAGTGTTTGAATAAATTATATTGATTAAAGCAATGATTTTCCAACTCCTTTTTATGAGTAGGATAAAAATTTATCTGACAGAAGGAAATGTGCCTTCATTATAGCAGTGTGATTTATTTTGTACTTTAGAGCCCAAAATCTTAAAGAAAGAACCTGAAGGTTAAATGGTAAACACTGACCCCTTCTGATCATAGAACAATTTTATCCTGCTGCAAAATAAAGTTGATAAGCTCTTTCTGAAACTTTTCAATAACTTCTCCATTGGGAGTTAACTCTCTGAAGTATTATAGAGCTTTGCCTGTCAGGGCTCATTAACCCCCAAAACATGCTAGTGAAATGCTGTCGGACAGCAAATTTTTCAAAGATGCAATTGCTTCCACCTTCCCATCCTTCACATAAAAAGGAAAAAAGATATGATTTTACTAATGGAAATAGGAGAATGGATCCATGTACCATTCTGTTGGCCTATGCTGCTTAAATAAAATGTAGTAAATAACTCAGAAGAGCTTCTATACAAGTTGGAAATAAACATATAATAAAAGACGGTAACAAGAAAACTCTAGGAAACATGAAATAGTTATTATAAGTCTTTGCCATTTTTCCTTATACTGGCATTTTTTAATCCAAAGAAATCACTGGGGTTTTCTTGACATGAGTGTTTGTGTTTTTGTGTTTAAATGAATGTTTACCATCTTCATTTCTTTAGATAATATAAAATATGCATACAGATGGATATAATGAGGATTTTCAAGTTTACCTAAATATATACCTCTTATATAATTCTAGATTTCAAAAACATGCCCTCATCAATTGAAGACTCAATTTAGTTTTAAAATTTATTTTTTTTCTCTCTCTTACTTTTTGCTATTGTTTAGCCTCCTTCCCAACTTACTCAGAAGGATGACTTATTGGAGGGGCAACTGAAGCTATTTAATCAAGTGCTATCTCAGTTAGAATACCACATGGGAATTTCTCTAACTACCTACATGGCCAAGAATAAAATAATGTTAACAGGTGACTTGGTAGCTCTTTAAAGTCATATATTTACATATATTAAATTTTCAGTAGTACATAAATACATAATCTGGTACATGCACTCATGTTCAGTGTAACTATCCAACTTCAATTTTATTTAATTTTTCTAACCTAAACATTTTATGAATTAAGCATCAACTGGAAATTGTTAGATAATGTTGCAGAATAATTATTACGGTATAGATTTTACATTTTTTTTACAAAACATCAATTCCATATTTTAGATGCCTGTTACCAAGAATCTTGGGTGAATTATTGCTATATTCCTTGACAGCATTAAGTTTTGAACTACTAACTACAAGCCATGTGTTTTGAAACATACACATTGAGTTTAACCTATTTAAACATATGCCTAATGCAACTAGTAAAATTATAGCTCTCGGTATATATATGTATGTACACAGACACACACACACACACACATATATATATATATGTGTTGGGAAAAAATACTTTGTATAATGGCCATGAGCACCCAAACAGGGAAGTATACCTGTTTTATATCATTTCTAATAACTTTTGCTTATGGGCTATATACTCTAATATGGACTCCCTGTTAAAGATGCTCTATGTTTTCTGTTAAACCTATACAATTCTAGGAAATAGGCATCACTATTTCCATTTTGCAAAAGAATGACCTCTCCAGGTTATATAATAATTAGCAGAGATGAGATTCACCTCAGCTTTTCTGATTGCCAACCTCAACTTATGATAAATTCATTGTATGCATTATATCATTTATTACCTGTGAAAAATATTGTAATTTACAAGTTTTGAAAGAAGGCGTTTCCTTGAAAAAAATCAATATTTTTGCCAGAAATTATGCCTATATCGAAGCACATAATTTTCCAAAGATTTAAATTTTTAAGAATCTTATGCCATCCATTTTTAGTCACACATCAAATGTATTCAATATTTCTGTACCATCAAATTGCAAAGTCCATGGACCATACTAGTTAGCATTTATTTTGGTCAGAGATTTCTGAACTATCTAGACCTCATGTATTTAATAACAGTTTTACTTTCAAAGCTACTTAAAAATAATTTTGTAACTTATGGAAATTGCATGGATACCCAAACAAAGCAAATATAGGGACTAGGAAATAAATATATGTGATAGGAAATACATGGCACTAAAGCCCCCAGGGCAGACATTGCTAATCAATCACGATAGTTTTTGAAATCACTCCTAGATATGGCCCAAGAATCCTCAACACAAGCCTTCAGGTACTCTCTTAAAAGTTGTGTATGTGTGTATGTGTGTGTTTTAATGTTAAGTTTCAATCATTTCTTCATTCATATATTCTGGCTTTTGTCAGGCACTGATCTAGGATCTCACGTAGAACAGTGAAACCGTAGAAGTCCTTTTTCTTATGGAACAATGATTAAAATGGGGAAACACTGGCATTAAGCAAATCCAATAAGTAACATTTCAAATTGTAATAAATTATATTCATAAAGGATGCTAAACATACTAGAGAAACCTTTCTGATGTTTCACCTGAGACCTAAATAAAAACCAAGCCCCACAAGAAACCATGGTCATGTTTTCAGCAGAGTGAAGCCTGATTGCAAAAGCTCTTAATTAAAAGCAAGATCGTTGTGATCAAGGAACAATAATGAGGCCAGTGAAGCTAGAGTGGAGTAAAAGGGGATGAATGTGATTTTGTGCAAAGAACTGAAGGTAGGGAGACAACAGATAGATAAAGATTCATCCATTCCATGATGTTTACAATCATCCAAGCAAAAAAGGTCAATAGCAGCTTAAATTATGTAATAATGAAGGTGGTAAGTAATCATCCAGTTTGTGATTTACTTTCAAAGAGGAGTGAGTATAGGCTGGAAATTATAAAAATAATTTTGGATATTTTAGGATTATGCATTTTAAACACACATGTGGAGGGATAGAAAGGTTATTTCTATATAGGAATTATGTTTCAAAAAGAGATTGGAACAAGAAATATATGTTTAGAAGTCTTCATAAAAACTAAATGAACGCCTGGGGCATAAATGAAGTTAACTGGGGAGCCCGTGTAGACATGGCTACACAGTGAAGGCAAGTAGTCCAAGAAAAAGGCCAAGTCTTATAGTTTGCAAAGCTGGAGGAGGAATGAAAGATAGAGAGCAAGAGGGAGCAAGTAGTGAGGTTAGACGAGAACTAAGAGAAAGACGTGTCCTCGATGCCGAGTGGTGCAAGCGTTCAAGAAGGAAGATGAGATCAATTCTGTCAGATGCTGCTGGGAGTTTTGAAAAGATGAAGATTGACCATTAGATGTGGTAACAAAAAGGTTATTGATGATTTGACACAAGTTGATTGGGTGGAGTCATGATAGAAGTTGGTTAGATTATATGAAATGGGTGAGAAGACAGGAAATAGAAACAGGGAGAAGACAATTCTCTTTTTTTTATCATGGGAACAAAGAAATTGGAGGGGATAGAATGCAAGTTTTAAGCTCTGGGATATCATTATTATAAATAATACCTTAAACTCAATCATACAATAAGAATTCTGTATTACAGAATTCTTATAGTCAATCATACACTAAGAATTGGGCAATATTGCCTGTACTTACAGGCATTCTTTTTAGTACTCAGTACCAAACCCTTTAAATTATAATCCTATAATATTTATCATACCATTTTTTATGACAACGGTCAACTTTAGTAGTCCCTCATAACTTGGGATAAAAAGTCATAATTGAGCACATAGGGATAATACAATTCATTTATATTTAATATTGTTTCTTTAACTGACACATATTTCAATAATGAAACTATGACATGTATTGAGCCAATTAAAAGCAACAGTTTTCCCATTATTCATTAGGACCTCCAATAAGCAATGTGGGCTCAAGTTTATAACCATGAGACTCTTCTATTAGTTGTCGCATTTAGTAAAACAACTCAATGTATGTTTATGTTGATTATTTTTAATTATTATTTCTATAAAATATTTTAATAAAACATTTTTACAGGAAAGACAAGCAACAGTGAAAAAAGAAAAGAGTGGTCCCCAGCAGGCAAACAAAATGACCGACAAGAACAAAATGCAAAGAGCCAACTCCGTTACTGTGGATGGGCAAGGCCTTCAGGTATTACTTTTTAAGTTCAAATTTTAATAACTTTTATATTTGTTACTTCTATGCTTGCAAAGTGCCATATGTGCAGCTATCAACACATTTATTTCATGTGCAGATTAGCAGAGTAGACTATTTCAGAAAGAACTTTATTAATGTATCAAGATGTCAGTCTTATCATTGATTGACAGAATGACATTCTGGTTAGATTAATCATTTGTGATGTTATCTCCATTTAAACTCAAGTGGGCAAGAGATCTTTTGTCAATCTGAAAGTTTTTGCAAATTACCTCTAAATATACACGTTTATTAGATACATATGTGATATTTATTTACAGATATTCTTTCTCTGTATATTCTTATATTTAGTATGAATATGATTTTGAAGAGTCATTTGACTGCAAAAATATGTCTTTAGAAAAGAAGGAAATGAACCTAATTTGTGTGAATGCGTTTATTCCTAAATGAATGAATAATAAAAATAGTTTATTTTAATTTATTTATATATTTCAAAGTTTTAAATGACATTTAAAACCTCATATACATTTCTAGTTTACAGGAGATACAGGTATTTCAAAATCACCTTTTAAAGGTTCTAAAAAATTATGCTGTTATCTCTGACATCAAGCATAACACTTCTTTCCATTAGTATTTAAGATATTGTATAGAACGAATATATTACATTTTTAATTTTTATTTCTTACTCCAAATATGACAGCAATCACCAAAGTAGGCTTACTCTATCATACTACAGATCATAGATCTTATCTGTGATACTACAGAAAAAGTCCTTTGTATTTCTCAGTTTGTAAGCACAGTTTAGGACACGTAGTCAATGCCCAAATGTTTGTTTCTTCATTTTCTTGAATATCTCATCACAAATTTGAAAATAATTTGTTAAATATTGATAAGCAAGTTACTGCCTGGCTTTGTTCTTCTAAAAAAACTTGTGAATAGAAATTTGTATAGTTATTAAACTTAACTACAAAAAAAGGGAATTCTGGGCAGTGCCTATGGCTCAAAGAAGTAGGGTGGTGGCCCCGTATGCTGGAGGTGGCGGGTTCAAACCCAGCCCCAGCCAAAAAAATAATAATAATAAAATAAAATAAGGGAATTCTGAATGATAAAATTATTATACTTGTTAAAGGGCATGTAATTCAATTGTCAAGAGTAAGTTAGGGTGTACTTTTTTGAAGTCATTTATGTGTTTAGAAATTCTACTAAGGGTCTCCAATATGAAATATATCTCTAACTTTGGTACCAAAAAATTTTACTAATTAAGTCATCCAGTAAACATTTCAATTTAATATATGGATTGCAAATACTGATCAGTTTAAATCTTTAATTTAAGGATCACTCTGGGTTCCTACAGAGAAATTCAGGACAGGGAAGCCTAATTCTAAAATCCCTTTACATTTAATGCATGGGTAAGCACATACTTCACATCATGGAAGGGAAGAATATGCCATTTATTAAATGGTATAATCTAAGCACGAAGATAATATTTTAAATGTTAGCTTGTTTAATCCTCTTCATAAACATATGAGTTCCATATGTGTACCATTTTATGACCAACATTTTCACAATTATATTGTGTGCAGAAGTAAGGTAACCAACTACACCCAAAACCAGTCAGTTGTAAAAGCAAAGTTAGAATGAGGAGGTGTGAGTCACACTTACTACGTTTAACTCATTAGACACCATGTCTCTGCTTAAAACTTTTTAACATGTATGTAACTGCTAAATCTCTGGCCATTTTGTTCTTTGATATTGCCACAGGCTGTGAGATAAAAATCATGTGTGCAATAGAAGTATAACGTCTCTCATCTCACTCTCTCAAGATTTGTATAATCATACCGGAATTTACCCAAACTTCAAAACTAAAATTAAATAGCGTATTTTGAAGGCTTTAAATGTACATAGCAATATGTGTGTAAGTTCAATTTTAGTTTTATTCAAAAAATAATCTGATATAAGGGTGGACAGAAAGTCAATGGGCAATTTAAAATAGCTGAACATAGTAAATTAGACACAAACTTTATGTGTCCACCCTGTATTTTATCCTGCTAAAACTAAATTAGTCACATTAAAAAACATAGATAATTAACATTCAGTGGGGATGTGTTTGATCTCTTGAACCAGATGATACATTTCATAACTCCTTTTGGCAGTTTTAGTTTGTCAGCAGGCGAACTGGAGATATTAGACCTAACAAAACAGCAGCAAAAAAGAAAATAGTAGTGTAATTGCAATCACAGTTTTTATTAAGTTTTAAAATATTTGTATATAATCATGTACAATAGTCTCTTGCAGTTCAGTGGAATAGACCAAAATATGATAGACGTAGTTTTGGAGAAATAAATTCCTGGCTATTTTATATACATAATAATCTTAGTAATTTTGTGTGTGGCTATCCATTTAAAATAGTAAAATTCTGGTTTTTGATCAGAAAAGGTAAAGGATCTATCAGTAAATTAATTTTTTTCTGCGAGCTTTAAAAAATACATATCATGAGGAAAGCATTGAGTTGCAGCCCAGTTTGCACAGAACTCAGTGACAGAAGAGATCTCCACTGCTTAAAGAAGACGATTAATCATAGTTAAGCCCATTCATCTTATTTCTTTCCAGCTAACCAGCATAATGATCAGGATTATTATTTCTAATTAGAGGAAGTAATAGATCATGTATAACCTTAGGATGAGTCTCATTAATTAACCCTAGTCCCAGGGGACTTCAGATAGAGGTGGCTGGGCACTCTGTCTTTGTCAGTGCTCACACCACAGGTTTACACCAGTCCATGTGATCATGGATAACCGCACTACAATTTCTTAACACGTAAGAGATGTAGACTGTAGATGACTCTCCCACATGTGAACAAATAAGGAAAAAACCAGAACAATTGTTTAAACTAGATGATGTTGAACTTATCTTGTCCCAAAATATTCTTTGAGTAACATTTTCAAACAAAGATATCACTTGAGAACTAACAATCTGGTCTGTAATGCTTTTAACACAGAAAAAAAGGGGGAACTTTTAAGCTTCTAAAACTGAATGAGTATCTTTACCCACACTACTGCTTTTCACGCTTGCCTTTCTTATGTGCTCTATCTTATTCCTGTAATCACCTACTATAAACCAAACACGCACACACAGTTTACATAACTATATAGTAGGTATAACATTAATTTACTTTCTTTGATTGATGTGTGTGTGTTACGCTCACTTTATCATAGAATTCTCAATTTTGTTACTTTTTCATAAGCAGTTCCTCACTGTCATTATTATGCTATAGTTTTGAGCATTACAACAACTAATCTGAGTCCCTATCTCCATATACATAATGTGATAGATGATAAATGATATAAAAATAGAGCTGAATAAGATAAGAAATGTCAGAGCAAAAAGTTGGTTGGAATCCTCTGTATTTTAGGTAAAATAGCCAAAGGAGGCCTTATTAAGAAGATGATATTTGGGTCAAGATCCAAGGGGTGATGCAGGTGATGATGTAGACGTATGGAAAATGTACAGCCCTAGGCAAATGTATGCCTGGAAAGTTCTAGGATCGAGAAGAAACTGCCTGGTTGGAGCAGGGTGGGAAAGAAGGTAACTGACAGAGAGTACTTTAGTGACTGGGGCTGAGCGGAGGGCTAGAGGCTCTAATTCCGTGAAAGCCCAAATAAAGACTTTGAACTTGGATCTGAGTGAGATGAGGAGATATTGGTAGGATGATTAAGTACATAAGTGACATGATATGGATTTTATTTTAAAAGGTTCACTGTTAAAAAAAAAAAAAAAGGCTCACTGTTATTGAGATAGATGGTGGGAAGCAGGCAGTCCAGTAGATTACTGCCATAGTTAACCAGGAGTAATAGGATGGGAATTTGATAGAGCGGAGAGTGGAGGTGGATAGATGTGATGGGATTCTACTCAGTTTGAAGACAGAGTTACACAGTATGCTAATTGACTGGATATAAGGTGGCAAGAAAGTGAGGAGTCAGGGATATCCCAGAGATAGTTCCATTCATCGGTGGAGTGGCCATCAGTGGCGACAGAAGAGGGTCTGGGGGAATAAGAGAAATTTCTGAGGTTGTTAGATATCCAAATAGAGATATATTTAAGTAGACAGCAAAATATGTGAATCTAGAGTTCAGGAGGAAAGGCACATGTGAACTTGTGAGTGAAACACATTGACGGCAGGTAAAACTATCAGACAGGAAGGTTTGAACTGGGATCCCAAACCAGTGTGGCTCTAAAGTCATGCTGTTCAAATTTCTCCTATCTTAAACTGTCCCTTTATGTGAGTAAATGACATTTTACATGAAGGAACTCCATTCAGTATGAAGGGGGGATACAGAAAGCATAGTCCCCTTTGAAAACGCCTTGCACACCTGATTTATAAACCAATCTTTAGGATTTTACATACCACAGATGCTATAAAATATTTCCCAAACACTTTCACTCTTCATTAATATTTTTTTCATTATACTGCTATGGCCTTTGCTCAGTGGTTTTGAAAACTGTTTTGGGAAGATACAGGGTTCTGTATTGATGCCTTAAGAAAAATGGTGCAGTGATGGGAGACTCACAGTGGATTCAGGGCTATTTCCTGCATTAAACAGAGAAACTTGATAGTCACCCGTTTTACATGTTGGTCCACTTAAGGTTATCCCAAATGCTGTATAACTACGTACTTCCAAGAATGAATAGTTTTAGACTGACAGAATTATTGACATGTGTAATGTTTTTGTCTCTTACTTCCTACCCTACCAAAATCGCAAACAAAAAAGGATACAATATCTTTAGAAATCAATTTTCTGAATCATTGAATTTTGTATCTTATTTCAGATTTATGTTTGGAAGTAAAAATGCTTCATAAAAATTCTTCTAAAAAAAGAATTAGACACTGTATAAGAGAGAATTAGTTGTCTAGAACAAAATTAGTACAAGAATACTATCTAATTCTCAGATATTATTTAGTTTTCACCAATAGTATCTTTTACACAAAAGAAACTAGTCCAGAATCATATTAACTCCTGATTCCAAGGCTGTACTGTATGGCAGTCAGAGAATGTTCTTGTGTGTAGCCAATACTAATGTAAATGGGAATGATAGAACATAATTTTGGCAACTTACTCTCAAATGGTTAAGAGGGAATGTTAATTATATAGTCCTTACAACTTTTATGTAAATTTGAGATTGTTGCAAAAATTTAAACTTAAACTATCACTGTAAAAGCTAAAAAAATTATTGTAGTATATCGCAATAGCACTTGAGTCACAAAAATCAGATATACTGAGTTTCCAAGCCAAGAAAACTACTTATGTTCCTTTTTATCAAGAGTTATGATTTGCACTACAATACAAATCACCTCCCTAACCTGAATTCTGTAAAGGGAAGGCAGGACATAGTCCATATATGTCAACTTCTCTGGAAATCAAGATCTGGAATCAAATAGTTACATTAAATTAGCTGACTGAAATATTACAGCTATTATAATAATAACGACATTGATTTCTTGATCTGAGAGGATTTAATATACAAAAATATTGACCGAAAATGAGTATGGCCATATTCCACAATGAGACTAACATGATGTAAAATAAACAGCTGTCTAAGGGTTTTTAAATTAAATTTCTATTGTTCTTCCCTCAGGGACTAGCAATATTAGCAAGCTTGATGAAGAATAATATGTCTCTCTATGCCTGATTCCATCCGTATCCAATTCTGTGACCCTATAGAAAGTATTTTTGATATCAATTACAATTAGGTCTGTAGCATGTGATGGGAAACAACAAAAATAAGGAGAAAAAAACCATAGTAGTGTTTTGTTTGTTTTTATCTCTGACAAGATAACCATCAATTTTTCCCTCAGGTAAGTGAAATGCCCACATAGTATCTCCAACACGATAATGTGGACACAACAACTCCACATTTTTATCAGGACTGGTGATCCTATATTTCTGTTCATATCCGAAATCTGTGGCATCTTTCCTCATGATCAAAAATGTCTGTTGGTCCTCATAATTTCCAAGATCTATGCTGGCATTAGGAAAAAGAGGCTGGAAGATCTAACTCCTCCCATTAAAGAGCATGCACTGAATTTCTGTACAATACTTCTATGTCAGAAGTAATACTTCTGCTCAGGCTGCCATAACAGATTACCATAGACTGGGGGGCTTAAACAAGAGACATTTTTATTTCTCATAGTTCTAGAGGCTGGAGGAGTCTAAAAGCAAGATAATAGCTTGGTAGATTTTGCTCTGAGTCCTTCTCTCTTGGCTTGTAGGTGATCACCAGCTTTCTGTGTGCTCCTGTGATCTTTCTTGTGTGTTGCCAGAGAGAAAGAAATCTTGTCCTTTTTATATGAGTTTCTAATTTTATCATGAAGGCCCCACCCTTATGACCTCATTTAACCCTAATTATCTCCCCAAAGCTTCATCACTAAATACCATCATAACAGGTGCTGAGACTTCCACATGGTACATATGAATTGGAGGGAAGACCCAATTCAGTCTGTAGTAATTTCCAATTGTATTTCAACAGACAAAACATAATTATATTTTATCCTTTTTGGCCTCTTACATGACATGGCACTAGAAATTAAAATTTCTTAAAATTCTTTAAAAGAAATACATATATGTATATATATACACACATACACATACACTCTGTAAGTAAGAACTTCCAAGATATAGATACAACATATAACAGGGGTAGGAGGTACAAGATATTTCTAAATTACCATATGCCAGTGGCTTTTTTACTAAAGAAGCAGACTACGGGAATAAAATGTCCATAGCAGCCTCTACCTATAGTGATCCAGGCATCTTGGACACCAGATGTAGGGAACCGACCCCTACATGACCCATGAGTGTCCCAATGCTTGGCAGTCACCAGGGAATGAGGAAAATAAAGAAAGACTATAGAAACAGAGTAGAATTTATAGAGTGGGCCCAGGGGGTCAATGACCTTTGTGGGAGATGCAGCAAAGATCTCCAACTCCAGATGAGCTCGGTTTTTATTATTTCTCTTGAGTAGGAAAT